>JARHVA010000154.1:4515000-4602500 GCA_037957365.1 Torreya grandis | reverse complement strand
AAAAAATAAAAATCAAACCATTATCTCATGATTGTCCCCATGCCCAAAGCCAAAATAAAATATTATATCCATCATAGGTCTATGGTCAAAAATCTAATCAAATATCATTATTACTCCGTTACTATGGTCAAAGACAAAGAGATAAATCAAACAAAGATCTTCACTAGGAAGGAAATTAATATCACTAGCAATTGCCTTGAAGGTGTAAAGAAAGCCAGAGGAATTGTATATTTTTATTTTGCAATTATATCAAGTATGGATTAATATATAGTATATTATATATATATATATATATATATATATATATATATATATATTCTATTAATGGCAATGACCTCATAATTGTTGAGCTTTTCACATAATCCTTGTTAACTATTTTTGCCTATAAAGCACCAAATTCACCATTTCCAATTGGCTAATCAAAAAACATTACAAAAATAATTTTGTTAAGTATTTGAATTCTAGAAGAAATAAGAATTCAAATTATGTAAATCTATGTAACAATAATTAAGAGTCATAATAATTAGCAAAATTTTAACTCCAAAATAAAAAAATTTAAATAAAAATAAATATTTTCAACCAAAATAAAATCCTCATGAAATTTGAATGTATATTAACTAAAAAATAATGGGAGATTTATTAGATCAATAAACAAAGACCAAAAATGTTTGTGAATATCCCAAGGAAACAACCCACAATAACCAATTGGAAGGATGAAAGAGACTATCCATGACTTATCAAAGTGATAGTAAATGTTATCATCTATCACCCCTTTTGAGGATTTTAACTCTACCATTTAATTCCCAAATAGAGTCCCTAAATGTGGGTCTCCTTCTACCCCTCCTTTCAATTCATAGAAACATAAAATCAAGTATGATCCAACAAATGTATAATTAAACTCATAATGGAATCAAACAAAATCACTTTCATGATCAAATTGTTACACACAAGAAATAGATGAAAAGTAGATCACACTTCTAAAAGGAAACACAACCATAGTACATATACATTGTGTGTGTGTGTGTGTGTGTGTGTGTGTGTGTGTGTGTGTGTGTGTGTGTGTGTGTGTGTGTGTGTGTGTGTGTGTGTGTGTGTGTGTGTGTGTGTGTGTGTGTGTGTGTGTGTGTGTGTGTGTGTGTGTGTGTGTGTGTGTGTGTGTGTGTGTGTGTGTGTGTGTGTGTGTGTGTGTGTGTGTGTGTGTGTGTGTGCGTGCGCGTGTGCATGTGTGCGTGCTATCTAGACATGGAGACAAACACATATTTTTAGTCTATAAAAATCACAAAGGGGCTTTTAGAGTCCATTAAAATCCTTGATCGAAATGGAATGTAGTTCCATTGGAGTTGAAAGAGTGGAGATAAAAATAATGGTGGTGGTGTTGCTCTTGGGATGAGTTAAATAAAATAAAAGAACATAACTTGATATGGAAACAACATTAATTTTGTTGGATAAAAAATCCATTTCAAGAGTTTCAAACCCTAGACATGGTGATAACAAGGATTGTGTGAAGGCAATGAAGAAGGTGAATATCAACAGTCTGTATGTTCATCTAATAGAAATATGTTTGGTTTGTAGTAGGTCGCTTGTTTGAATCATAAGACAAGAATTTTAATTATCATACCTATGGATAAATTATCACCTTCTTATGCCTTGCTACTTCATAAAATAGTAATAATAATAATAATAATCATCTTTCAAAGATGTTTGGAGGTATTGAGGAGGATGGTAGGTTTAGAGGCTTAACATCACATAATATTTATCTTTATAGTGGTTGTCCCTTGCAAAGCATCCATAAAGAGGCAAAATACTTCATTTATTATGGGAAATTTGATGAAACATATAGATTTAACCCATAAATCCTTCCAACATTCCACCTCAAATTATCCAAAATATGTTTCTCCATTTTCATTTTACCAGTATACAAGTCCTTAAATTTATAAGCCACTTTACATTATATCAAGTCAATCCTTACATCTATTCCTGGAAGATGGAATCCCTTTCCTTTTCTTGTATGTGTTAATACCAGATAAATAAAAAATAGTCAATCAAAAAATATTCAAAATTAAATTTTTGAAACCTTGTATCTACAGTAAAAGCAAATCCAATAGTATGTTTTTAGATGTGCCTTCATTGACATGTATTTCAATATTTTTTCCTCATCTGGAGGAGCATAGCCTTAACAATAAATAAAAATTTAGAGTGCATTTCCTATTATTGATGTATTAATTTCAAATTATCCTCCACCACTACCAAAGTGCATCCTAAACAAGTTAGTGTTAGGGCTAAAAATAGGTAGTATTGTGTTTCTTGATGTAGGGGTTCATATTTCTCCAAGATTACAATATATGGTAACTTCATTCTTAAGTAATGAAAATGAAATGTGTTTATTTTCTCATTCTTTTTATTTTACTCCATTTTATTATGTACATTCAATTTTTGATGCATAGTGAGAAAAACAAGGGGATATTGTTGACTTGTTCTCAAATTTAAAGCTCTGCACAATGCTTGTTACATCTACCTCACTAGTTATTTAGTAAATAAAAAATTGGATCCAAACTTAGCAACTATAATAACCTATCTTGTCAAGAGTATTACCTATACTTACTAATAATGAGGGGGTAAAATACCCTCACAAGGTCACACTAAGCACCCCAACTTATTTTTTTCTCAACCCTTTAGGAAAGAAAACACCAAAATTTTCCCAACTCACTCTGTTAGAGTGAAAAAGTAATAGTTGACCACAAAATTTGGGTACCCACATCCAAACTAGATTTGAATGCCTTAAAGGTAGTAAATGCACTTAATAAGTTAGAGTCACAATCTAACATGATCATCTTGATAAAAGGTCGATGCCTACACCTAATTGGTGCCACAATGTCTCAACATCCCATAAGAGCTTATCTTAATGAAACCTAATATCCAAATCCACAAGATAAACTCTTGAGTGTATAGCTAACTGACATATCTCATTATTAAAGGAGACAAGGTCATCCACCACTAAGAGACAAAAAATAAAAATGAACTCATATGAAGTTCCATATCAAGGCTATCCACATGATATCACTAAATTAACACTCTAGTTTAGGTTCACCTCTTAGACTCACATGTAAGTGAATTAGTATAAATGGAAACCCATGTACAATATCATGGATACTCGATCCCAACATGGACCAAAATGCTTGAAACCCTCTAGGATCCATGTAGATAAGGCTTCATCCAAGAAAAAACAAATATCCATGAAATCCTCCTATGAATACTCACATGGAAAGAGTCATCATCTATAGAATGAGGAAATGGATTCCCTAACACACTCCCATTGATTCTACTCTCATCGCATAGGGTTAGGACCTATGGGAAAATCTATAAGGTCAATGACAAGAAGACATGGTAGTTGGTTTCCCTCAAGAAGACCAAGCTTTATTATGATCATGGAAGATTCCTTCCCACTACCCTCTAAGATATTTCACCTCTGTAAATGCTTTCTCAATATCTCCACATTATCAGGCTATTGGATATGGAGCATATTGAGAGCAAAACTAAAAGGTATCTTCTGTATTTGGTTTTTGAAACATGGACTCCAACCTCAATATGTACATTAATATCTTTCACCATACCTAGACAAAAAAATACCTCCCAAGAGTTTCATGAACTAGATATGCAAGGGGGTCACTTTTTGCCATAGTCATGGTGTAATGCATAATGGCTTGAAGCCCCACAATCTAATGGTGGTCAAATAAAGGGTCTTGATCAAAGCTGTAGAGCTTGGACTAGGAAGGGAATTTAATATTCCATCAAAAAATACACCCATGAGATTGTGACATTTTGGTATAGAGCTATTAAAGTTATCTTGGGAACTACTCACTATCCCACACCTATTGACATCTAGTCTGTAGGTTGTAGATTTTCTAAAATGTCCAAAATGGATGCACTCTTTATTTTTCATGCTACTATATTCACCATAGGCATTTTATATTTTATTTGATGGTTCTCTACCTAATTTTTTCAACTTATGCATTGATGAATTCTTCTCACTCACTTTCCTAAACCCCTACCATTATAGATTTAACAGTAACGATTAAATTCTTCACATTTCTCATTAGATCCATGTATTTATTTATTAATTTTCATATTTTCTATGTTTCTAGGGAAGCTCTATTTCTTGTCTATCTCTTCACTTGAAACATATGGATATATTTAAAGGCATAAATAGATAAATTTTTAATGGAAAATACCATGAGCCCTCATATAGATGTCATCTCATGTGTATATATAGGTCTTAGATGTCTATAATTTCTAAGTGTCAAATTCAAATATTAATCATTAAAAAGGAAAACTCTACTTTGCCTATCTTTAGATGTTGTTCTTCTTGTAGATAGTGAACAAAGGGAATTTAACCTATTCCTAGGCACACATTTATTATTTTTAGCATATATCACATCACTTTCCTCAACCCTTCCCATTATAATTCAATACTAAGCATTAAATTCTTTTCACTCCTCTTCAGATCTATATATTTATTGGTTTATTTTCATATTTTTTATGTTTATAGGGAAGCTCTATTTATTATGTATCTCAGAACTTTTAGCATATGGATAAATATAGAGGTGTAAATAGTAAACTCTTTGATGGGAAAGACCATGACCCCTCATAGAGATGTCATCTCATGTGAATAATAATCATCGATGGAGACAACAAGGTTAGCACTTATCAAATCCATAGTATAAATAATAACTTTTAATACCAGTGGTGTTGCTTCTATTTTCCCTTCCAAGAACTAAAAAATATCTATTCATTTAGATTTGTGCATATTTTTTCAATTCATAAAGGTCTTTCTATTATATTTCTTGGATGATATTTAAGACCCTTTTGGATAAAGTTGATTGTACAAGGGATCATGTAATTAGAAGGCCCAATATTTAGGATTATTTAAATACTAAATCTAAGTTTTTTGAATGGTTATCTAGATGGAAGGTGTGATAACAATGAGATAAGTTAAAAATTTACATATAAGAAGTGTTTCCAATCCAAATATCATCAACACCATATTGGTCATTATATCTTCTATGTTATTTCTATCATAAACTAGCTAATTAGGGGACACACAATGCATACTGAACCTGCAAGGAATGAACAACCCCACCAAAGTTTAATGCCTAAAGATATTTTCAAATATTGGAAACTTGTACCTTTTTTTTACCTAACTCTCCTTCAATGTATTTCATAACTATATTTTTAGTCATTCACTATACTAGTTTCTTTTCTTTTGGTAAGAAAATTTCCTAATAAATATTTTGTTTCTTCCAAAATATTTTTTTCTAGGACCATCACCTAAGATGCTTCGTACAAATTCAACATTGCTATAATTTATTGATGACTCTTTTCTATAGAATGGATTAAGTCTTCATCTCTTAATTCACAAATGAATCTACATAGTTGTTGGTTTCATTAAAATGTTAGAAAAATGTAGTGAAAGAAACATCCTTGAAACTTCATGTTATATGTTACCTAAAAAGCTCCCCTACTTCCCCAAAATCTTTACAAAAATCCATCTTAAAATAAATGTTTAAATGATAATATAGTATTTAGTGTTTTCCATTTCTAAACATTTTATGTGATCTATAAATGATATGTATGGCTAACAAGAATAAATATAACCATATTCAACAATTAAATTTAGGAAAAATTGAGAGTAGTTTGTTTAGATGACCTAGAGACATCATGTCCATTGCACCCTAAAATATTGAAACTTCTCAAACTATAAATTATCTAATGTCAATAATCTTCCCTCAATTATTTATTTTATTTCTATCACCTAATTAGCTAAAAAATTGATTTCAAAAATTATGGAAACCAATCATAACAAGTATAATAGCCAATCATAGGTAATAGATTTAGTTTTCAATTAACTATTGACATAATATAAATCATCCTTTATTTCATATTTTTAATGTTTTTCTATCCTAAGCACTCCAACCTATTGATAATTGAGAGGATAGTGAACAAATATATGGGTTAAACACTAGGTGCACTACTACAAGGAGGTATATTTTAAGGTGAAAATTTGAGTTTATCTTGTGGATTTGGATATTGGGTTTCATTAAGATAAGTTCTTATTGGATGTTGAGAAATTTTGGTACCACTTAGGTTTAGGAATTGAACTTTTATTGAGATGATCATGTTAGATTATGACTCTAACTTATTGAGTTCATTTACTACTTTTAAGGCATTTAGATCTAGTTTGGATGTGGACACCCAAAGGTTGTGATCAACTGTTACTTTTCCACTCTAACAGAGTGAGTTGGGAAACTTTTGGTTTTTTCTCTCCTGAAGGGTTGAGAGAAAAATAAGTTGGGGTGCTTAGTGTGACCTTGTTATGGTATTTTCCCCCCTCATTATTACTATGGGTAGGGGATACTCTTGATGGGATAGTTTATTTTAGTTACTGAGTTTGGATCTGATAAGGGGAGCTTATCAAATCCAAGATTTGAAAAGGGGTACTTGTCAAATTTAGTCGTATGGCCATACCCATGTATACTAAGGAATGCTTATTACTCAATATTTTTTCTAGTTTCTATTCATCATCATACTTATCAGGAGCTACATGGAGTAATAACAGTATTGACTAGTCATGGTTGTCAAGAGCTACATTGGGTAGTGGTAGTATTGATTTAGAGGCTTTATGTATCGAGATTTAATTGTTTTATTGACTATATTATTGATTTATTGCTTTGATTTAAACCCAAGGTGAGCATGTATCGATGAGGGCTTGGTTCTATTGAGTTTAATAATCATGATACTATTGTACATAGTTTGTCTTTGATGTATTATTTTGGGTCATGAATCCATCATAGACGATTGTCAATTGTTCCTTTCTTGATCACATTTCATTAATATTCCAATTATGATATTTATTTTATAAGTTCTTTGGGGACCTTGATTTGTTTTATGGATTTATAAAAAAAATACTAATTATTATATTAGTACCCGGATTATAATAACTAGGATTATATAGAGATTTATTGATTTTATTATATATGAATATAATGTTCATTATTATAATAAGTGTCTGGGTTATTATTATTTATGACTTGTTTTGGGTGTTTCCTTGTTTGTTTTATTGATCCATGGGTAACTAAGTTATTTTATGGAACAATATTCAACCTTGGTTAAGATACTTATTATTAATATGATTTTGATCTTAATATTGAATTATCGATGTAAAATAATATTGATTAAAATAATAATAAGGGATGTCATTATTGTTACTTTGGCTAACTATCATGGTTGTACATGGGGGTCCCCATGACCTTTAGGCATAATTAAGATGGAGGCTTACATAGTGGGTAAGGCCATGTAGATTCATATCACAAAGAGGCAAAATGGCATATTCCATTGTAAATAGCCTGGTTTTGAATGGTGGTGGTTTGGGAGAAGTAGTGATGCAGAGCAATTTGGTAGTGTAATTTTTCTTTGTGTTCTCAGTGGTGGTTTTGAGGTTTTGATGACATTTAGTGGTGTAGTTTGCATGCTAATGTTTTAGTTTGATTTTCCTCACTAAGTGTCATCCCCCCACAAAAATAATTTGCTTGTGACATGGAATTTGGTCATTAACCCACTTCTATGTTGTTGCTTCCTAGGTTTAAGTTGGTAGTTTTATTCATGAGGTTTTAAATTAATGAGTAAGTATGGAGAAGCGAGATTCGATAATAGAATTAATAGTAGGTATCTTCCATTTGATTACTATTTGAATTGTTTGCATATTCATCCCAATTTTTTATTACTGAATAACTAGTGAGGTAGATGTAGCAAGCACTATGTAGAGCTCTGAATTTGAGAACAAGTCAATAATCTCCCCTTGTTATTTTTCTCACTATGCATCAAAAATTGTATTTACACAATAAAATGGAGTTAAATAGAAAGAATGAGAAAATAAACACATTCAATTTGTATTAATTAAGAATGAACTTACCATATATCATAATTTTTTAAAAATGTGATTCCCTACAAAAAGAAACACATTAATACCTATTTGTATCCCTGACACTAACTTGCTGAGGATGTGCTTTAGTATTGGTGGAGGATAATTTGAAAGTACCACATTAATACTAGGAAATGCAATCTAACATTTTTCTTATTGTTAAGGTTGTTCTCCTCTAGATGAGGAAAAAAATATTGAAATACCTATTGATGAAGGCATATCTTAAAACATACTATTGGATTTATTTTTACTTTAGTCGTAGGGTTTCAAAAAAATAACTTTGAATATATTCTAGCTGACTATTTTTTTGGTCTTAGCATAGACAAGAAAGGAAAAAGATTCCATCTTCCAAGAATAGATGTAAAGAGTGACTTACTATCATGTAAAGTGTCTTATAAATTTAAGGACTTGTATACTGGCAGAATGAAAATGGAGAAAAATCTTTTAGATAATTGGGGGTGAAATGTTTGAAGGATTTATGGGTTGAATCTATATGTTTTAGAAAATTTCCCATCATAAATGAATGATTTTACCTCTTTATGGATGCTTTATAAGGGACAACTGCTATAGGGATAAATATTATGTGACGTTAAACCTCTAAACATGTCATCTTCCTCAAAACGTCCAAAGATATTGACAAGATGATTATTATTAGTATTACCATTTTTTGAATTATTGAGGCATAAGAAGGTGATAATTGAGCCATAGGTTTGATGCTTAAAATGCTTCTCCCATGATTCAAACAAGTGACCTACTACAAACCAAACATATTTCTATTAGATGAACATGTAGACTATTGATGTTTACCTTATTCATTGCCTTCATGCAATCCTTGTTATCACCACATATAGGGTTTAAACATATAAAAATATCCCTTTAATCCAATATCATTAATGTTATTTCCATATAAATTTCTATTCTTTTCTTTAACTCAACCCAAGAGAAACACTGCCACCATTCGTTTTATCTTAGCTATTTCAACTCAAGCAAAACTACATTCCATTTCAGTCAAGGATTTCAATAGACTTTAAAATCCCATTTGTGCTTTCAATATAATACAAATATGAATTTGTCTTAATTTATAGATAGGACATATATATAATGTATATGTATTGTGGTCATGTTTCTTTCTATAAGTGTGAGCCATTTCACATCTATTTCATGCATGTAACAATTAGATTGTGAAAGTGATTTTCTTTGAATCCATCATGAGTTTCATTATAAATTACCTGGCACATATTTGATTTTACATTTTTTTGAATTGATAGGAAGGGTAGATGGAGACCCACATTTAGGGGCTATATTTGGGAATTAAATGATAGAGTTAAAATCCTCAAAAGGGGAGATAGATGATAACATTTATTGTCAATTTGACAAGTCATGGATGATCTCTTTCATCCTTACAATTGGTTATTATGGGTTGTTTTGATGGGATATTCACAACCATTTTTGGTATTTATTTATTGATCTAATAAATCTCCCATTAGATTTTATTTAGTATACACTCGAATTTCAAGAGGATTTTGGTTTGGTTGAAAATATTTATTTTTATTTATTTATTTTTATTTTGGAATTAAAATTTTGCTAATTATTATGCCTCTTAATTATTATTACATAAATTTATATAATTTTTATTTTTATTTCTTCTAGAATTTAAATAATTAACAAAATTATTTTTGTAATGTTTTTGATTAGACAACTAGCAATGGCGAATTTGGTGTTGCATTAAGCAAAAAAAGTTAACAAGGATTGTGTGAGAAGCTAAACAATTCTGGGGTCATTTCCATTCATATAATTTATATATTATATAATATAATATTTATATATATATTTAATATATTATATATTAATACATACTAGATATAATCATAAAATAAAAATATACAATTCCTCTGGCTTTCTTTACACCTTCAGGGTAATTGCTAGTGATATTAATTTCCTTCCTAGTGAAAATCTTTGTTTGATTTATGTCTTTAGCTCTAAACATAGTAAGGAGTAATAATGATATTTTATTATATTTTTTTCCATAGACCCATGATGGATATAATATGTTATTTTGGCTTTGGGCATGGGGAGAATCATTAGATAATGGTTTGATTTTTTTCATGTAATTTCTTTCCTTTAATTTATTTTTCTAATTTTTTAGGGGAAAATAAGTGGGAAGATGAAAGTCTCTACCTTAATTTATTTTTTAATATTTAATAAATTTTGAATTTTTTATGGGAAAATAAGTGGGAAGATGAAAGGCAACAAGCTCCTCTTAAATTTTTTTAGACTACCATATTCACTATCATTTCTTCTTTTGTTCACAGTTCTTTGTCTAATTTTTCTAATGCATATACCAGTTTGGATGTTATAAGTGCTTCAAAGGCATCAAGATCCATGGTCATTATTTTTTTCAAGGTAAATAATTATGGTTTAATAACCTGGAGATTGAGCAATAGTACTTGTAACCTATACTTCTCTAGCACAAAATCTAATGGTAGATATACAGATCAACATGACAATGTTAGGCTCTAAGATAATTCCCATAAAAAGGGTTTTCAGGTTACTCTATTTCTAAGCCATTTATCTTTTTCCTCACATCACTTTCCTTTGCCCTTGCCTTTACCATTTCATCAATAAGTAATCACTGTGCATTTCCCTTTAGATCTAGATATTTGTGTTTTTTAGAGTTCTTAGATAATATTTTTTTTCCATTAGTGCATATGATATGTGGTTTTAATGGACATTTTGCTTATATCTATGTCTTATTTATTAGTTCATATGTTTTTTTTTCATTAGTGTATCTGTATCTTCTTTATTAGGGATGTATACAACAACTATGAAGGTTGGGGCCCTTATTTCCCTATCTAAGCTCAAAAATTTGGGGAAGAAATCAATCCCCATGAATTAACTAACTTAGGTTGTTGAGAATAGGATATTGATCAAATTGATCATAGATTGATTTGATTTATACTTGTCTTGACTATCTAGACTATAGTTTGGTCAACACATATACACATATACATATATGCAGTAACTTAATCAATAGGAGTCGATCTGATCATCAATCCTATTGTGTGTGTGTGTGTGTGTGTGTGTGTGTGTGTGTGTGTGTGTGTGTGTGTGTGTGTGTGTGTGTGTGTGTGTGTGTGTGTGTGTGTGTGTGTGTAATGGGTTTTTACCAGAGAAAGTAAGATAATTATTAGATCATGTTTTAGCCTTTCCAAAATAAAGTAAATAAATGTATGTAACATGATCAAGATAAGGGAGAGGTTAAAATATATAATGTATTTTTTTTCTTATCCTTTATGTCCTAAAAATATGGTTCTCTAGGACTCTTTTAGTGTAGCACATACATTATGATCATTTGCCTAGGTATAATATGAAAGCTCAATTCATGAATTAACAATATGAAATATTCTCAAAGAAAAGAGCAAGCCATAGTCTTAAGTTGATTTAACACCAGGTCATCTTATTGTAATCTTCACCAAACTATAAACAGTGCATTTTTTAATTTTTATTTGTGTCCATACATTGTAACATTTTAACTATTCATTTGTAATAAGACTAATCTAACTTTACAATTATAATGCTAGATATAAATGACCACTGTTATTGGCATGATTCATTTAAATCCACATAAAGCTAGCTATAGGTGGAGGTAGTAACTAAATAATTATCAATATTTGTGTGGACATCTTTGATTCTTTACCTCATCTAGATTTACTTTTGTAAAGACACTTATATAATTTTATTCTTTTATTTGATTGAATACATTTTTGGAAGCACTAAAAATAGGCCATGTCTCATTGGGTAAATTTTAATATTAATATGTCTTTGATAATGGTAAATGATTTTGATCAGGACTTAAAAACAAAATTAAGGGTTTTCACAGGTTCCCAACATCTTGCAAATATCTATAAAATATTCAATACAACTTAATAGCATATACCAAGGCATATAATCCCAAACAAAAAGAGGACTAAAAATAGTTGTAATGTTTTCCAAGAGATATTAAACTAGCTCACTAATGATGAACATGGCATACAATCTTGAAGAAAAGAACATCTTTTCAATAATTCAAACAACAATAAATAAGTTTTTGTATAGTATCCTGGAACCTAAAAAATATTAAGGTTGATATCCATCATATAAATTCATAGAGAAACATGTAGGAACCATGTCCACCAAATAAACTATGTCCACCTAACACTAGACTAGAATAGAATGTAGGGGAAATAGCTATAAAAGTTTTTAGATTAATTTGAGTAGTCATATATTTGTATATGTATGAGTTGCAGATGTTTTAATATTGATTTAAGAAGCCATATATTTATATATGTATGAGTTGTAGATGTTTTTATACTTATTTCAGTAACCATATATTTTTATATGTATGAGCTATCGATGTTTTAATATTGATTTGAGAATCCATATATTTTTATATGTATGAGTTGTAGATGTTTGTAGATTGATTTGAGTAGTGATATATTTGTATGTGTATGAGTTGCAGATATTTTTTTGATTGATTTTGTACAATCATATGTATACATGTAAATGAGTTGTAAAAATTTTTAGATGGATTAGAGCAGCCATATATCTGGGTATGTATGAGTTGTAGGTATGTATTTTTAGTAGTGAAACTCAAAAATTTGAACTACCTATAGGTGTATATTTTATTAAGACAATACTAGGACTATCTATACACACACACATATAAGTTGTAGGTTTATTTATATGAGATTTTTAGAATTGACTAAAAGTATACACACTTGTAGGAGTCATAGGTTTATACATATAAGTAAATTTATCTAAAATAAATAAAAGTTGTAGATGAAATTTGGTCTATATATAGTGTTATGTAGATATGTATATGATCTATGTAAATGGTCTTGTTTGATATAAACACCCATATATCTAGAACTCTTACTTGTATTTGGGTGTTCCAAAATCTAAAACTTGTTGGATATCAAAAATGTGCAAAAATGTGAGTGGGGTTTAAACTCAAAACTCTACAATCCTAATTTAATTACCATGCATTTGATTCACAAACTTTACATTTTAGCATTTGATAGATGGAATGACACTCAATAGTACCCAGGCATCAAAAGCTACTAATTGATGATGTTGATATCATTGGCTCTAATCTTAAATTGGTAGTGTGAAATATATAGAGTACAAAGGGTCAAGTACTAAATCCATCCATGTCACTTATTTTTTAGTTGGGTTTGTGTGGATTCCATCTTAAAACAAATTCATAAAGTTTATAATAGTTTAAATTAATTAAAAGTTTAAGTGAGTTTTTTAATTTTTTTTTGTATTTATTAGTTTTAGATTAAGTTAAAAGAAGGTTTTGAAGGGACCCAAAAACCCTTTAACAAAAATAAAAAAGATAAAGCAATTACATCCAACAGGAAGAGCATACCTAAATCCTACCGAAAAACAACATCAAAATCAGGTTTTACAGGGACCTGAAACCATAAACCTAAACCAATAAAAGTACCCAGGTTTTATAGAGACCTGGAAACTCAAAATAAGTTTAAGACTAAGAACCAAGTATCAGGATCAAAAAAAAGAACAAATTAAAACATCCAACAAAAAGGACATGGATAAGAACAAAATCAACAAAGAAGACCCTAGTCTTCTATTGCAATTCCAGGATCATCTTAACAGCCTCCTTTCCAATCGTAGCAGTATCCTGCATGGAGATAGCAACCAAAGTAGTGGCATCTTGTAGGGATTTCTTCCTCAAGCTCTGCCTGGTCCTCTTACTTGGACCCTCTAAGGATATTATTTCTTCATTTTCTCTTTTTCCAAGATTATCTGCAGTAGCATAGATGCTTGATGTTACCTGCTCCATCTTAGTTCTGCTTTCCTTGATGAGCGTTCTAAGATTATTCTCATAATCTTTAAGTTTATTTGGGATATCTCTCATTTGCATGTCCGAATGGTTGATTTTGGTCTAATAAACTTCATGATTGTGTTGCATTATTTCCACTTTCTTCTTCAACCCCATTAATTCATTGTAGATCCATGAATCAACTTGAAGAATAGAATCAGCTTTGAATTTGGTAGAATGCAGGAAGGAAAGATTAGTATCCCTCTGCTGAGAGTCATGAATGTCCTCTATATTATCATGTGGAGGGGAATCAACCTTTTCAATTTGTTCCTCCCTTTCCATCTGTTCCTCCTCTTTAGTCCCAACAGGGTCTTCATGTTGAATAGGGTCATGCTTTTCTTATTCCTCAATCTCAATTGCAGGAGTCAAAACCAAAACCATATGTTCCTCCTCTCTCATAAAAACTAGATCATCAATTAAAATATTCTTATCTTTAACACCTCCCCCCAACATAGTCTGATTATCCTCATTATCAGAATTGCTCTGTTCTGAGTTTCCCTCAGTTGTATCCCCTTCATTCCTTTTCTCAAATTTTCCTTTAATTTTTGGATATCCTTCTAAATTAGAACTGAACTCCCCATCATCCATTCCTTTCTCTTCATCTAGGACATCCTTCTCAGAACTTTCAGTACTTTCCACCTCAAATTCCTCTTCAACAATTTATTTTTTAGAACTGGAGGGTTTTGGTTTTGCCTTTTCTATCCCTTTAACTTTTTCATCCTTTTTACACTTTATGAACTGAGAATCCTTATTTTTGTCAAAATAAGGAGTCAAAGCTATGGAATTATTTTTACAAAAATCGTGTTTGATAAGTATCAGGGCTTCATGTAAAATGGGGTGAGACTCCTTCTTCCTATGGGCAAATAAGCTTTGAAGCAACGAAAAATGCAGATAGAAAGGGAAAGAAATTCTATCCTTATGCCTAAAATGGTTTATAAAAACAAAATGAAACTTGTGAACTCTTTTGCTCCTACCATCAAGGATAAAGTACTCATGGATGCAGCATAACACATCTCTCCAAATTCCTTTTATCTGCTCCAAATCAAAGAAATCTCCATTCTTTTCCAATTGCTTCTCCTTTGCATCTGTCTTCAAAATTTTTTTGTAGGCTACATTGGAGATATTGGTCTATTTTGAGAACTTAATACCACCCTTGGGAAGCCCCATGACCTCAGCAATGAAATCCTTAGTAAGCTTAACAGTGACTCCATGAAGAGCTACTTTTTCATCGACCCAATTTTTGAAGAAGGCAGTAGTGATGTGGGGTTTACATCCATGCAAATGCTCCAGATAACTAACCACCTTGCCTTTTTGAAGAATATTCCATACATCTTGTCTAGCCTTCCAGTCTTCACATTTTTTTGGCTCTTGCTTCCACAGTTCACCCTTCATATTGCAAAGCAAACAAAAGACCAGAAATGCCCAAACACTGAAAACAAAAGGGTTAAAATGGAACTTGTTGTTTGTTACTTGAAATGGAGTTTGCCAATATGATGACACATGTAATAACCACATTGCATTCTCATGAATGTACCTGCTCTGGGAAGATAATCTGTCCACCATAAGGCCACTCCACCAAATCATTAAAATACTAATCCAAACAAATATTTCCCTCTTTGGAATGGATGGCATCATAATTAATAAGTGCTTTGAGATCAACGTGCTTATTTAATGTATCAAGCCACCTCACCTTATGCCCTGTTTGAACTGCATGATTAGCTATCCAGTCAGCTACCCCATTGGCCTCTCGATATGTATGGGATATGGCCACTTTTTCAAAATTTTGAATTAAGGCCTTGATTTTCATAACCGTATCCTCAATAGACCATGAAATTAAATTTTTATTATTTAGGATATTTATAATATTCAAAGAATCACCTTCCAACCATAATTTGGAAAATCCCAGATCAACAGCTAATTTAATGGTGTAGAGGGCTGTAGTAGCTTCAACAATATGACTATTCAACTTACCAATGGGACAACAATAGCATCAATTACATTTCCCACATGATCTCTCAATACCCCTCCACATCCCGCTCTTCTTGGATTTCCTTTAACTACTCTATCAAAGTTCCCTTTGATCCATCCATTAGGAGGAACATACCATTTTATGATCGATCTTTGATTATCAATTTTCAAATTAGGCCTTTTAGATCGTAAAGGGTTATCAATTTGGAAGGTTTGATCAGGATCCCTCTATGATTTAAAATTCTCCTTGATGGCTCTAATGATATTCTAACCAATCACCCATCCTAGAAGTTCTTTACTTCTAAATATTCTATTATTTCTTTCTTTCCATATACCCCACCATAGATGAGGAAGAGTTAGTTTCCATAGAAAATGAACATCATGATTCTTAGAAGGGTAGCACTAGCTTTTAAAAGAGAGTTCCACACTATTTTGATGGACCCATATTATACCCCAAAAATTAAGGATCTCAGTCCAAACTTGTTGGGTGTAAGAGCAGTTCAAAAACATATGATCTCTATCTTCAAATCCATTTTTGCATAAGATACACCTATTAACCACATTTATTCCTCTTTTTTTCAAGTTGTCAAGGGTTAAAATTTTATTTTGAAGCAGAGTCCAAAAGAAGATATTAATTTTTGGGGTTAGCCCCTTAATCTAGGCATGAGACCACAAAGGTTGATTACCCTTTTCCTTTGAAACAAATATAGTAGAGACTTTAAATTGAGCACTAGGATCATCATGCCAAATAATCTTATCCTCAAGATAAGGATAAAGAGAGACAGCATTGAGAGATAATTGAATATTACTGAAGCCTTGATCAACATTAGTTAAATTCACCCATGAATCATTTTGCCAATAATGACTAACTAGTATACCATATCTCTGCTTACATTGATAAACTAAATCCTTATCATAAAAATATCCAATCAAAGGATTATCCTTTAACCAGACATCATCCCAAAATTTCACCTTAAGCCCATTACCAATTTTGCAGGAACATCCTTTTTCTAAAGTATTTTTGCTCCCCTGAATAGCCCCCCATATGGAAGAGGGAAGAATTACATTAGGATAAGAAAAGAAATCAGGAAGGGATTTAGTATTGAAGAGGTACTTATGTTTCCATATGGTACTCTACTCTTTGTTATCATGGTAAACTCTCCATCCCAATTTCACTAAAAGAGCTTTATTCATATTTTTGATTTTCCTAATTCCCAATCCCCCTTCACTGAGAGGTTTGAAAACATGATCCCATGCAATTAAAGGCATTCTCCTTTTTTCTTCAGTACCAGTCCATAGAAAATTTCTTTGAATTTTTTTAATAGACTCAACAAATTTAATAGGAATTCTAAAAAGACTTAAAGCATAAGTAGGTATGCTTTGAAGACAAGCTTTGAGAAGAGTTAACTTACCTGCCTAACATAAAAGATTTCCTTTCCATCCCGCAAGTTTCTTTCTAAATTTATTAATAAGATCTACCTAGATGGAATGAGGGACCTTCAGACCAAGAGGAAGACCCAAGTAAGAAGAGGGGAGAGATCCTATAGCACATCCAAGGATTTTAGCAATTTTATTTTGCCTCTGGATAGGGGTATTGATAAAAAACATAGTGCTTTTAATCTAGTTAACCAATTGACCAGAGGTAGAATAATATAAGTTAATAGCTTGCTTCAAATTTCTAGCTTCCTTAACTTCAGCCTTACCCATAAAGATGGTGTCATCAACAAATTGTCCATGAGCACAAATTAGAGGATTGGAAGAAGGTTGTAAAACCTTATATAATCCTTTATGGACCAACTCCCCAATATATCTCCCCAAGCAATCAGACATAATTACAAAAAGGATGGGGGATAAAGGATCACCTTGTCTCAATCCCTGAGAGGGATAAAAGAAATGAGATGAGCTTCCATTAACCAGAAAAACAATAGAGGAAGTATAAATCAACTGATAAATAAGACCAACCACTTTTTGGTCAAAGCCAAAAGCTAATATACTATTTGAAAGGAATGACCAATCAACTCTGTCATAGGCTTTAGCAATGTCAACTTTCATAATGAACCCCTAATTGTTAGAAAAAGACAAGGAGTGAATATTCTCATGAGGAGTGATGATAGAGTTGAGAATTTCTCCCTAGGATGAATCCATTTTGTTGATCAACAATAATCAAAGGAATCACTTGAATAAGTCTGGAAGTAAAAACTTTGGAAATAATTTTATAGAAAGAATTACAAAGGCTGATCGGTCTAAACTGATCAGGAGAATCAGCACCAATTTTCTTAGTAATCAAGCACAAAAAGGTGGAATTTACTTCCTTAAGAATCTATTTAGCTCCATAGAATTCCTTCACAGCATCACTTACATCTTTACCAATGAATTTCCAAATTTTTTGGAAGAAAAACATGGGGAATCCATCAGGTCCAGGAGCTTTATCTCCTCCCAAAGAAAAAACAACTTTAAAATTTTCATCATCCTTAAGAATTGAGCTTAACATTTTATTTTGTTCCTTCGAAACCAGTGGAGGAATCACTCTAAGGATTTCAGCTTGACTATCCAAATTGATGTTAGGATCACCCTTCATTAGGGAAGAGAAAAAAGTCTCCATTTCCTCCTTGACGTTCTTCTCCTCTATAATCTTCAAGTCTCCCTTTTTTAGGTGTGATATATGAATTTTAGCTCTATGCTTTAGAGTGGATAGATGGAAAAATTTTGTGTTTTTATCTCCTTCACTCAACTATAACAACCTTGATCTTTGTCTCTAGTAGATTTCTTCTTTAGTGATGATGTCATGATATTGAGCCAACTTTTCATTTTCTTCAATGAGGAGGTCAGGAGTATATCCTTCCTTATGAATTTTTTCCTATATTTTTAGAATATCCTCCTTAATAGCAATTTTATTCTCAAAGATATTTCCAAAGCTATTCTTATTCCATTTTTTAACTTCCCTTTTAACATTTTTGAGTTTAGAAGCAACTCTAAAGAGGGCCGTGCCTTCAATATCAATATTTCACCATTCTTCTAATTTACTTTCAAACTATGGGTGTTGCATCCACATATTCTCAAATCTAAAAGGAAAATTCTTCTTAAGATTAATTTTAGTAGCAGTGAAAATGAGAGGAAAATGATCCGATCCAATTTTCTAGCAGGCCTCCAACTTCTAGATGAATTCTTTTGTCCAATCAAGAGAAATAAGAGCACGATCAAGCCTAACTTGAATACATTCATTACCAACTCTCTTATTGCTTCAAGTAAACTGAATTCCATGGAGTTCCATATCCATTAAACCCTCTTTATTTATAAACTCTAGTAAATCCAATCTCCCTTCCATCTGGGTAGCATTACCTCCCATTTTCTCATGATCACAGAGAGGCACATTGAAGTCTCCCATTATAATCCATCATCCAAAATAATCCTTACTTTTAAAATTGGAAACAAACTCCCAAACCGTTTTCCTTAAGTTCTTAATGTTAGGAGCATAAATATTTACAATATACCAACCCTCGTTCTGATCAATACTAGTAATTTTGGCTATCATGAGATATTTACTAGCAATCATAATAGTTCCAGAATAGTAATTCTTCTTCCATAACATAAGAGTTCCCCCTGATGCACCTTCTGAACTGCTGGCATTTATAGAATAATTTTTAAAATCTTTAATCTATTCTGCTTTCTCTTTATTCATCTTAGTTTCTTGGAGCAAGAGAAAATTAGGCTTTTGCTCTTTAACATAATTCCTAACAATATCCATTTTATGAATACTATTCAACCCCCTAATATTCCAACTTATGATTTTTATATCTATTTTTTAGGGGTAAAATCCAGAATAGTTGCCTGCCTACCATCAGTAATATTCTGCATACTTTCTAACTCTCTGGTTTTCTTAGTGGATCTTCTTCCAATTTTGTCCATAAAACCAACATCTGGTTTCACCTTAGAATACTGTTCAGTTCCTTTTCTAGATTTATTCAGAGTAGAAGCAAGAGATTTCACCTTAGTTTGCTGATATATTTTGCTGCTTCTAATTTCCACCCCCTTAGTGTTGATCTTTTTTTCAACTCTTTTTCTTTGGTTTAGTTTATGATTTGAGTTTTCTCCATTATCTTTCACAACTTCTATAGGAGGAAGATCATCCAAAGGAGAATCATTATCAGCCTTAGCTAACACCTGGATCTCCCTAAACTGAGAAGAAAGAAGCTCTTCCTCCTCTGATTTATTTCCATCTTTAGGCAAGAATTCACCTTCCTCTAACACAATTTTGTCATCTACATCTCTGCATTGATCTTCTATTCTTTGATAGACAACAATTTGTTTTGATAGATCTATCAGATCCTCTATTCTTTGTTCAAATTTTATGATCTCTATTTGCATACCATGTCCTTCTTTCTGAGAGTTTAATTTCTCAAAATAAAGCTCTTTATCCTCCTCAGCATGTAAAGCATTAGAATTTTCAAAAGAAGGCTTTTTATTCACTTCAGCATGTAGAACTTTTGAATCTTCATTATTCTTTTGTTCTTGGTGATGATCTTCTTTGATTTTTCATATTTTATTTTGCTGGACCTTGGTTTTTTTCCCATCCAAAACACTTCTAGGATGATTTTTACCTTTGGAGGGACAATTTTTAACTAGATGCCCTTGTTTCTTACAAGCATAACATGAGTTGGGAAAATCTTCAAAAAAAAATTCTCGAGTTTTTTTACCAAGCTTGGATATTAATTCCACCTTTTCTAGGAGATGATTCAGATCTACCACTTTAACATAAAGTCTAGCACTTTGAAGTTTGGTTCTAGAATCTGTAGCATTATCCAATGCCACAAGTTCACCAAAATAACTGGCAATTCCTCTAAATATGTCTTCATGCCAAAATTCTAAAGGAAGACCAGGAAGTCTAGCCCAAATGGGAGTGGTTAAGAAAAAATAATCTGATAGATCCATGTTTGGCTCCCATTTTTTAATAGTGAGAGAGCATTTACCAAAAAACCATGGTCTTCCACTAAGAACCATATTCATATATTCCTTACAGTTGAAGATAAAAAAGAAGAAACCATTCAACATTGGTGCAATATCTACCTCTCCTCTAATAATCTAATTCTTTTTGACCATTTTTCTAAGAGATTCTAGATCTGGTCTTACTCCTAAAAATTTTCCCACTAGGGTGAATTCCATGGAAGACACAGAAAAATCAACTAAAGGATCTGGGATAAAAACTTGAAACTCACCTTTCTCCCAATAAGACTTAGTAGTCACCGGTGGGAAAAGAGATTTTCTAGTAGGTTTCTTGCCAAAAAAAGATGACCAAGTCCTTCATTCTAAGATCCCTACCTACATTCCTTTTGTGGAATTTTCCTTATTAAAATTAACGTTATCTTTCTCCTTCTTGAGATCCTGCCCCACCACATGATACAATGGGGGACCATGGACCCCACAAAAAGGATCATAAACACATGAAGACTTTCCATTGTCCACATCATCCAAAGAATCTGACCCAACATTCTTTTTAACACTCCCTATAGTTCCTCCAGGGTCTGTACCTCCTACCAGATTCTCCCCTATCAGTTTCCCGCCTACATACGAACCGACTAATTCAAATTCTGAAAGAGCACTCATATTCAATGTCTGTATTTATTAGTTAATGAATAACAAAAAGCTAATTATAGAGTTCATTTCTCTCTCACACAACTACTTATTAATGTAATAAATAGTGTTCAAGGATCTCATTATCAACATATTAGAATCATCCTCTCATTCCAGATATTCATTATTGTTTTTATGTTTCAATGATTGATTCTCCTCCTTTGTTATCCTCTCATTCTATATATTCGTTAGTGTTTTTTTTTAAGGATGATGCCATGTCCCTATTGATATCACATGATATGACTACTTGGGGCCTCATATAAGGACTGACCTAAATAGGTGAGAGTATGAGAGATGAATTAATCTCCACTCTTACAAAAATAATGATAGAGTTGCACATATTCATTCTCAAAGCTTTCTCAGACCATAAAGGGTTTTATCATAAGTTTCCAAGGTTTTGAATAGTTCTCCTAGAGTCCTTAAGGTGTCCTGGATTATCCTCTGGTATCCCAATAACCCAAAACCCCTTTAGGGATCAAATAAAAATGGATAAGGGCCCAACACTTAGTGTATTAGGCCATTCCTAAGGTTTCTCAGGTGATACAAATGTGGTAATGTATGGGTGGATAAGAGGAAAACATGTGTCATCTCAAGGCCCATCGAATAATTTTTACACTTAAGTTTTTTGAGTTCTATGAGTGTACGATGGTGTCAAAGTATGTCCTTATCATGAAGAGATATGTGGCATGATGTCAAGTTTATTAGTTGTGTAATCATAAACCTATCATATGTGTCAGTCTAGATGTTAGAGATCTAAGGCATTTCAAAATACCCTTGAGATACCCTTCAAGGTACTCTAAGGCCCCTCAAGGTATCTCATAGGAGATACCTTGAAGGGCCTTAGGAGATACCTTACTAAAAGTAGATACCTTAATATAAGTCCCTTCAAGGTATCTCCTAGGAGATACCTTCAAGGGCCTTGTAGTACATTCAAGGTATCTCCTAGGAAATACCTTGAAGGTAATACAAGGCCCTTCAAGGTATCATAGGACATAAATTGACCCAAAACATGCCTTGAAGGTATTATAAGTCCCTTCAAGGTATCTCCTAGGAGACACCTTGAGATACATTGAAGGTACTACAAGGCCCTTCAAGGTATCACCTAAAATGTAACACTCATGTTATATTTTAAGACATACATTGACCCACAAATTTATACCAATATAATAGTAAATAATAATACATTCATGATATCTCCAAGGAGATATATCTTCCCTAAATTACATGTTTTAAAAAACACCCTCTTAAATCAAATTAAAATGGTTTAAAATCCAACATACTATATCTATTTTTATAAAACGAAAGAGATATATCAAAGTAACATGTAATTGGTACCATAAATGTATCATTAAATGCATATTTTAGACCTAAAAGGCATCTACATAAAATATATCTCAACCTTTCACTAGAGATATACCTCTCATGGTAACTCTTAATGAATAATTTAATCCTCAAAACCATCACCATAAACATTTAAATAATATTACCTCAATCTATCTCCTATAAATCTCTTACATCTTAATCTTAAGCTTTTAAAACCCTATATCTTAAAAAAATTGACATGATTTAAAACTTTAAATTTTAAATCCAAATTTTATAAGATGGGATAACTCTACAAAGTATCTTCCAAGAGATACATTTAGAGGTATCTCCTATGAGAACCTTATCAAGATACAACCCAAGTCACTCAAAATAAACCTCTAAAGTGACATTAAATTCACCTTAGAGATACCTACCAAGGTATTTTTTTAAATATACTTTGACCATATAATTAATCACTGTAAAAATTTAAATATTGATAAATTCAAGGTAGATCCTAAATGTTAATAGTTTCATTTAAATTATATGATGTATAAACCCATCCCTTATATCAATTTGACATGACTTCAAATGCAACATATTGTACTCAAATCTAATAAAATAAGATACATCTCAAAGTAACTATAAATATATACTTTGTCCCTTAGATCCAACAACATCAACACATAAATAGTATTACTTTAAAGGTATATACTAGATGATATCTCTTGCATCGCAATCATATGTTTCAAAAATCTAGACCTTATACCATATTGATATAATTTCAAATCTACTATATAGTATCCATTTTTTTAAAAATGTAAGATATATCTCATATTCAAATTCTACACCATTATGTAAATAATAATTAACACCTTCAAGGAACTTTCTAAGTGATACATCTAGCATAACAAATATATGTTTTATAAACATGCCCCTTAAATCAAGTTGGCATGATTTTAAAGTAAACATATAGTATTAAAATTTTATAAAATGTCATCTCAAGGTATCTATTGAGAGATATCTTGACATCCAAATCCACAATCATCAATAATTAAATAGTAATATTTTAGGGTATCTCCTTGACAATACATCTTACATTTAAATTAATTATTTTTAAAACCCACCTCTTATATCAAAAGGCAATACATTAAATTAAAATTTACACATTTATCATTATATTATGTCTCTAAGGTGTCTTTAGGGTCATATTGCTTGCATATAAAATGATATGATTTCAAAGCCAATAACTTCTATCAAGATTTTATCAAATAAAATATATATCTCAAGGTATCAACCTAGAGATATGAGAAGTATTTTCTATTAAAAATTTGTCAAGGTCTCTCTCAAGAGACACCTTGGATACCAAATTTATTGTCATGAATAAGTAAACATTGTGTTTTCCTTAAAAAAATGTGGATATGTTACACTTATGCAACTTATGTTATCATGGTCCAATATTTTTAATTTTTGACATTATTTCAACATTTTCCTACAAAATTTAGTATTTCATACCATTCAAGATAAATTTAATGTTAAGTTTAGAGTTAAACTTAAATTATTTGTATTCAATTAGAAAACTTATACAATGTTATTGGAATTTATTGTGACAATTCTCAAGGCAAAAATCTAATGCCAAACTAATAATGCAAGGAAATTCAAATTACATTAAACTAATTTTGAAGTAGTGGTTTAGCAATAATAGAGCCTTTTTGGCCCACTTAATGCCACAAGAGTCCCATTATTAAGCTTCATGTTATACACTCTCCCTAAAACCTTCTTATCTAGTCTTTGTTGTTAAAACTAAAGTATCATGAAGCCCTACTAATCTTGATGGTAGGAGTAAAGGTCAGTATCACACATTTATTAACTATCTTGATGGATTTACAATTAATATTTCATTCAATAAAAACCCTTAAATAGGGATTCACTTAGGTCTGTCACTATTAATGTTGAGCTTAGTGTAACCAAATTGATTATGAGAAATCATGTTATCAAATTTAGTGATGTGAGAAAATGTAAGCAACAACTTCTTTTCCTAAAGTCAAAGAGTGAAAAATATGGGTTAAATCAAAAGAAAAAAAACAAAAACAATCAATTAGGTCTTAGTCAAGATGTTAAATAAGGGAAATCATTTCCCATATCAAAACTAGACCTTGGAGACTAAACAAACCCATCAAGGGGGAATTTAGGATAAATGACATAATAACTAAAAGGGTTAGGGTCATGGAACTTCATTAGTAAAAAAATGTGCCAATAACATTTAATTTGGACTAGTATTTAATAAATACATTGATATATTTAAATCATACAATCTGATGACTAATAAATGCATGGGGACCATTTTTAGTTGTCTAAATATCCCTAGTTATCTATATTTATATTGACGACTACTTAATTAAGCTAGACTATCATATTGATAATTGTTTTAATAATTTATATATTTAGTAACTTTAAATAGATTATTAACTTTGCCATTTGAAATTCACTTTCAATTTTTATTTAATCATTTCACTCTAAATTATTTATTAACTTCATTATAAAATATTTGATCATGTTGGAGTCATGGGATGGTGGCACTTGGCATAATCACATTGAGTCACTTTTTTGATAGATTTCATATAATGCCTTTTGGTGAGTCAGTCTTTGGGTGAATGGGATGATGACATTTGGCATGATCTCTCTTGCACACTTGCCTAGGGATTTCATACATTATTTTCAATTTGTTAGTCTTTAGGTAGATAAGATGGAGATACTTGCCATAATCTTTGAGAGTCACTCACATAGAGAACTTAGAATATTTTTCAAGTGTCAAAATGTTACAGGTTTATGAGTATATGACACCTATCGTTTAATTTTGAAAAAATAGAGTCTTAAGATTATTTATTTCCTGGGGTTATGGGTGAGTAGGCAGATGACACATGGTATATCTCAATTAGTTGGCAAGTGCTATGGGAAATAATGGAAAAAACTCTAAGTGTTGAACCTCTTGTATAAAAAAAATGAAAACTAAAAAACACTTAGAAAATTCTCATTACTATAAGTCCCTAAGATATCACCCAGTAGTACCTTCAAGGAGATACCTTGAAGGGAATTATATTACCTTCAAAGGTAATTTGAAGATATCTCCTAGGAGATACCTTTTAAAAATGAATGAGGGTACCCTTGAAGGTATTACAAGGCCCTTCAAGGTATCACCCAAGATTCCAAAATATAAGTAGCTAATTGTTTTCCATGATTTTTTTAAAAATCCCCATTGCTCAATATCATTTTATATACTATTAAAATACATGGTTGAATGTTGATTAATTAGATATTTTTATCTACTAGGTTATTCCTATATTATCCATGTTGAAAGGTATCTCTTAGGAGATACCTTCAAAGTAGGATGAAACTTAGATTGAAGTATGCAATATAAATAGTGTCATTAATTTTTTTTATACATTACCTTTTTAACATTTTAATGTTTTAACAAACCTCCACACTTATGTTATGAGATAAATAGAGATTTATCTCCTAAATATAGGTAAAAATTGAATTGATTTTGTAAATAACCTGATTAACAAATATTCTCATGTCTTTTACAAATATCCATGATAAAAAGTCATACATTAATGGATTTCCAATGTGGAGACTATGTTTCACTCATAAATAATGGTAAGGTTAATTGTGAAGGAAGATACACAAAGTTCTAGGTCTAGATATTGACTCTTTGGAATTCATAAATATCTCTTCCACATGCCACAATGAAAAAATACCTATTGAATGTATAAGTGTTAATGTGAGAAAATATTTTGATCTGACTCTACCACTTCCATTTCCTAGATATTTTATGGATAATTTAGGGGATGTAGTTGATAGTTTTACTATATGGATCCCAAGAATGATGTAACATTTCATAGACAAGTTTTCTATAGAGGATGACATGGAAGAAGGATAAAGTACTTTTAGTTTAGTTCTACATATACAACCATTGCAACAAGAAAAATGCATCTTGGATTCATTGGTTTGATATATAGATGACCCTACCAAATTGAATAGCCTAAGAAATAATTTTATTAGAAAAATGGTACATTTGTTGCAAAAATGTACAACTCTTGTAAATGATGAAACATTTGCTTTTGGTTATGTTGAATTTTCACAACCAAGAGAGATTTTTGGTTGAATTCATATCCCAATGTTATTAAATGATTTGGGAATTTACATAAGGCATGTTCTAAAACATTTTGAGACTTATAGTACAAAGATAAATGAAACATATATCATTAGATGGACTTTCAACAAGATTTTGGACATTAAATATAGAGCAATCAATTTACTATATGTGACACTAAAGGAGAAAGAAATTGGAAATGTATGTAAAGTAGTGGATATTGAATCCATTCCTTGCATGAAATTCATAGAGAAAAGGAATCCAAAAAAATTAACTTGTGCCTACAAATACATAGGCCAAAAAATAAATCAAGCAAATACTTCACTCATCCAAGTGAAGTTTTATGCAAGTATAGATAGCGAGACTACAAAAGTGTACGTAGAAAAATATTGTACGCATTTTTTTTTAGTCAATATTGTCATTTGAGATACTAAAATATACAAGGATAAATTTTCTTGATTGCATGACAATAGATAGGAGGCAACATGTCTTGGATGCCCTTTCTACCGATTTGTTTAAGAAAATAAAAACAAAACTACCATTGATTTTTAGGGTAATGGGATCTATTTATAAGCTTGGCTTAAATTATATGGATTGAAGATAATTACCTTATTTGAAATTTAAAATTGTAAAAAAAAAGGGGGAATAAAATGCATTAAATATATGGATGTTTCAATAAAATCCACAAAAGAAGACAATGCTTTTATAGATGTTTATCCATATTTACATGTTATGTAGATATAGATGACTAATGATAAAATGTTCAACATCTTCCAAAATCTTTCACTCAATAATTATGAGGGCACACATCAATGCATAACTAGAAGATGTGAAATATGAACCAATATCCCATCCAAAATTCAATAACATATGGAGAACTAATTTTGATGATGTGACTATTTCGAAGTCTGATGACTTTGCTAGATGCAAAACATGTATTTTGTTGACTCAAAAAAATTGCTTAGGGTCTTTCTTTAGAGATAAATAAGATAGTATCTATCAATAATTAATGGTGCACTCAAATCAAATACTTTCTAAAAGATAAATATATTACACACATAAATGAATGTTAGATTAATACCCTCAAGAATGCCTCAGTGTCATTCATGACAAGGTGGAACATCAAAATACATATGTGCCAATGATAGTGACAAAAAGAAAAATAATTAGTGACAAAATAATATATTTTCAATGCAAATGATTATAACACATGGCCATGGTGTAGGTGGATATGGTTATTTTTTTACCATAGGATTACAACACATGGCCATGGTACAGGTGTATATGGTTATTTTTCTACCGTATGTTCTTGGATGGTCTAACTTTAATATCAACTCATTGATTAAGTGATTAAAATATATGGAAAAAACAATGTTATATACTTATATATATTTACTATATAAATCTAGATATTCAAAATATCCATTGTATGATGTACTTTTGTCTAATAATTGCTACCCTAAATGTAATAAATACATAGAATAAGTACAATCAATTGGTGCCTTCAAGAAACTTCAATCTAGGTTATACCTTCAAATAAATAACTATTGTGGGGATAATAAGAACATGTAATTCCTTCCATCCATAATTGTATTAAAAAAATGTCTAACCTTATATGGAACTAAATGTAATTCTATTACATTTAAAAATTCACAAAATCATGTTTTTTTATAGGTTTGTGTTTTAATATTTATCTCTCCTTATCTACAAAGGTATTTTGCTTGATGTCAATGTTGGATTTATCCCTATAGGACATACCCATGAGGACATCAATGAAACATTTAGAAAACTATTTGAATGTATAAAGAGGAAATATGTATGGAGTGTGGTAGAGATGATGGATAGTTAAAAGATATGTAAAAATACAAGAAACTTCACATCATATTTGATTGAAGTCGTAGTAAATTTAAAAGACTATGTTAATAATTAACAGTTGAAGGGAATAAATTAAATAGTAGGCTTGAAAAAAGGTCAATATTTTCTTCTAAACATGGAGAAAATTTATCCCATTATGCATTGCAAAAACTCTATAAGAGATAGAAGTTAGTCCCAACCCTGTGCCCCCTGCCCCTCCCCACCCCCAATTAAATTATAGGGAATATAATAAAATGGTGAGCCAAATATTCTATAAGGTAATCTGATGAAAATATCTCTTAAATACTTGTCAAATAGAGAAAATTTTTAAGATCTATTATTGCAAAGGTCTGAGATAAAACTATAAAAAAGAGTGAAAAATAAATTAAATATAATGTGACTAAGTATGCATAAAAATTTAATGAATTTATTTTTAATGGAAATAATAAGTGGAAGGATCTATAATATTACTTCCAAAATATCCATGACATAATGGAAGAAGACATGTTTCCTTTTGAAGTTGAATGTATGTGATATTTTTGGCTTCGGACTCATCACAACATACCTCTCCATAGAGATCTACACAAAATGGTTCATGATAGGACCCTTGATTTTGGAGTGGAATCTACATATACATATTTTGGTTAAATAGGCAAAAGAACAAAAAATTCATTTGAGCCATTTCAAGATGTGAAAAAATGGAGATATGTTATTTTTTAGACCTGATGATTCTACAAGAGTGAACTACATAATATGGGTTGTTAGAGTGGAAATCAATATTGAGATATTACAAAAAAAATAGAGATATATAATGGTAGATAAAAATAGCTTAGTTTGAAGGATACGAGGAGTGATGTCTGTGAGTGGGGAAGGGCACGAGGGTGATCCGGCAGCAGGCGACCAGGCAACAGGGTTCAGGCGGAATGATATGGTGTTGGGAGGAAAGGGTTTGGACCAAACAACAGTTTATTCCAGCGAGAAGGTAAAGCTGAATAAAATTAATGGATGTTTGCTCAGAAGGCAGGACCGTCCTGTGCTAGTCATTCCTCAAGAAACAGTTCAGGAGGACATTGCATACCTCTCTTCACATACATTGATCTGCAAGTTCCTGGGAATTAGAATCCCTCAGCCAGCTTTGGAAGCCTGGGTTAGGCGCTCCTGGGCAGTTGACAGAGATTTTGACATTATGTTAGCAGGGAACAATTACTTCCTGGTAAGTTTTTCCTCTGTAGCGGATCGTAATCGCATTTTTGAAGGGGGCCCTTACTTTTATGAATGAGAAGGCCTTTTTCTCAAACCATGGCATGTTGGTTTTAATACGGCTGAGGATCTTCCAGCCTGTGTCCCGGTCTGGGTGAGGCTCCCACGGCTGCCGCTGGAATTCTGGTGGGAAGACATCCTCAAACAGATAGCAGCCTTGTTGGGAACACCAACAGTGATTGCTCATCAATCTTTAGATAAGAAATTCATTACTTACGCCCGGGTCTGTGTAGACATGGATTTATCCAAGCCTCTTCCTAATTCTTTGGAGATTTGTTTGGGTTCACTAACATGGATTCATCAGATTGACTATGAATCCATTCCTTTTAGATGCAGAATTTGTCATGCTTATGGACATTTACATAGACAATGCCCTCTGGCTGCCAAAGACAAAGGACGAATGCCAGAACCCCCAATGCCACCTTCAGTTTCTGCTGATAAGGGTTCTGGAAGTGTGGGGCAAAATCAAAAAGCTAAAACCCAATCGGACTACCTGAGCAAAGGCAAGAATCCAATCCCTGGGGGTATGGCGTAGAGTTCTGTGGATCAATTTAATAGTGGAGTGGAGGATTTTATTCTAGTTAGGAAGCGAGCTAGAGGCTGAGGATCGAGGCGAGGGACTGCAGAAAGGCATTTGGAACAGGGTTTTAACAAGTTTGAGGCCCTTGATAATATGGTTATTGAGGAGGGCCTTCTTATGCAAGATCTTGGAGAAGCTTCAGGACAACAGAAGCAGTTGCTAGACTCCTTGGAGGGGCAGGATAGGATGGACCATACGCCTCTAGCTGAACCTCTGGCTCTAGAGGAAGGGCAGCATGAGTGTGTGAATGAGCTTAAGGAAAAAGAAGTAAAATGGGCAGATTTGGTGAAGGAGGGTGATGCGTGGAAAAAAGACAAAAATTCAGCTTTGGCCCTTGGGCTAAGTCAAAAACAATTCAAAAAGGCCACATCATCCGCTAATCCTAAAGTGGGACGGAAGAAAGACCAGGATAAACTCAAAATTACATGTGACTTATTGGTGGAATCTAGGGTTGTTAAGCCCTTGGAAGAGCATTTCTCCCAATCCACCCAATGATAGTTTTATCTTGGAATGCAAGGGGTTTGAATAGCTACCCCAGATAGAAAGCTATTCATAGTTTGGTGTGGGACCACTCTCCTGATATTTTTTGCATCCAGGAGATGAAGCTTACTGTTGATTCTCTAATTGCTTGTATGCCAAATATTTGGCATTTTGGGCAATGGCAGTGTGTTGGAGCTAGAGGCACCTCGGGAGGACTTGCTATGGGATGGGACCAGAGAAAAATCATTCCACAACATTGGGTTACCTGTATTTCAGCCTTGTCTATGACTGCCTCCTCTTTGGAAACTGGTGAGTTATGTCTGGTCACTATAGTCTACGCACCTGCTAACATGGAGGGGCAGCAACAGCTTTGGTCACATATCCGATACATCTGGCAATGTTTTCTTTACTTACCATGGATAATAGCTGGGGACTTTAATGTTGTTATGAGCTTGGAGGAGAAGCATGGTGGATTAAGCCGTTTAGGCTCCTCTTCTGAGTACCTACGCCATAACATTGAAGTGCTTCGTGTCTCTGATGTGAAACCCTCCAACGGGCTTTTTACTTAGAGCAACTGAAGAAAAGGTAATGATGCCATTTCTGAACGTCTTGATAGATTTTTAGTTTCTTCTTTCTGGCATTCTAGCGCTTTTGCTCTCACTTGTGAGATCTTGGATTGGAGGGGTTCGGACCACTGGCCGATTAAACTTTCCATAGGCCAGATAGGGGGTCCTAGAAAGCCCCCTTTCAAATTCCAATTGATGTGGCTCCAGGATCTTTCTCTTCATGATCTCATAAGCCAATGGTGGAGACAGGGAGCTCCACCTTATGGCATAGTTATGTACTCTTTCTTGAAAAAGCTTCAATATGTTAAAAGGAAACTCCAGATATGGAACAGGATTTGTTTTGGGGATTTACATAGTCAGAAGAAGAAAGCGCAAGACCAGTTGGACGACATTACTAGGCAAATAAGAGAAACTGGGCTTTCGGAGGACCTTCGCCGGATGGAAGCTAGAGCAGCTAATACACTTGCTGAATGGGAACTTTGGGAAGAGATCTATTGGAAACAGAAGGCCCGCAATGATTGGCTTCAGGAAGGAGATAAGAACACTGCCTTTTTCACAATTCTGTGCAAGGGAGGCGAAATGGTAATTTTATTACTTCGCTTATTACTCAGGATGGAACACACCTCTCCTCCTCCCAAGATATTAGCAGAGAAGCTGTCCGATATTTTGTAGAACTTTTTGACAGCGATACTTTGCCAGATGAAGGGGCAGAAAATGCAGTGCTATCTTGTATTCCATCCTTGGTTGATGATAGAATGAATGAAGAGCTTATGCGTCCGATTGAGAGTGCTGAAGTGGAGGAAGCGTTGTTTAGCATGAAGAGAGGTAAGGCCCCTGGTCCTGACAGATTTCCAGCTGATTTTTTCCAAGAGTTCTAGAGTATAATTAAGCAAGACTTGATGAGTGTCATACAGGAGTCTTATTCTAGCAAGGAAATGCTCCGTGCATTGAATGCTACTTTTTTGGTGCTTATCCTGAAGAAGGAACAAGCGAATAAGCTAGAAATGTATAGACCCATTGCCCTTTGCAATGTTATCTACAAAGTGATTACTAAGCTTATTGCGCAAAGGCTGAAAAGGCTCCTCCCCAATCTTATTTCAGAGGAACAAGGAGGTTTCATGGTAGGTAAACAAATTCTGGATGGTGTGGTGATAGCTTCGGAAGCTATTCACTCCATGAAGACGTCCCAAGAGAGGGCTATGTTTATCAAGCTTGATCTCGCCAAAGCCTATGACAGAGTTAGCTGGAGGTTCTTACAGAAAATTCTCTTAGCTTTTGGTTTCAAGCAGGATTGGACTAGGTGGGTGTTAAGCTGTGTTACCACGCCTTCCTTCTCGGTTCTTATGAATGGAGCTCCAACGAAACTTTTTGGTGCTTCTAGAGGACTACGGCAAGGGGACCCTATCTCTCCTTACTTGTTTATTCTCATGGCCGAAGGGCTTGGGAGGCTCTTCAACTGCCAGGTCTCTCAGAATGTTATCCAGGGATGGAAATGGGAGAGAGGGGTAACCACCTTGTCCCACCTCCAATTTGTTGATGACACTATCCTAGCTGGTGAAGCCCAGATCTGGGAAGCGGAAGCTTTCCGCACCACTCTTGATATTTATTTGGCAGCGTCGGGGCAGCATATTAGTGAGCATAAATCTTCAATTTATTTCTTTAACACTCCTGAGGTTGTCCAGAGGAGAATAGCTGCCATTCTTTGGTTCCAGATTCAGACTCTCCCAGTGGTTTACTTAGGGGTTCCCATTGTGGTGGGGTGTCAACCCAGGCTGTTCTGGTAGAATATTCTTGACAGGTTGAGATAGAAGGTAAGTCATTAGACCTATAGATGGCTTTCTACAGTAGGTAGGGTGATTTTGTTACAATCGGTTATTCAAGCTCTACCAATTTACTAGAGCATGGTTCAGAGTGCACCAGCTTACTTTCTAAAAGAGTATGATGCTCTTTCTAAGAAGTTTCTATGGGGGGGAAATCTACAAAATTCTAAATGGAGTCTTGTTAGATGGGACTTAGTGTGCAGGCCTAAGCAGGATGGCGGCCTGGGATTACGCTCAGCTATTCTGGCTAGCCAAGCCCTTGCTGCCAAGCTTTACTGGCGCTGGTGTACTAGCCATTCTGCCTTGTGGGCTAGAATTTTGATAGCCAAATACCTTCCAGACATTAATATTCATGATATTGCCAGATTTCCTCTTGAGGGGAGGGGGTCTATGATATGGGATACCCTTAAGCATGGAGCGCATTTGGTGAAGCAAGGCCTATTCTGGATGTGCCGCAGTGGGTCTAAGGCCTTATTCTGGAAGGACTCCTGGGATGGGTCACCCCCTCTTCTACAGTCACACTCGCATTTGCAAACTCTTGCGGACTCCTTTCATGCTGTTGGTTGGAGTTCGGTGAGGCAGTACAAAGAAGCTTACAATATGGGAACTACCATTGGATATAGGTGGAAACACTCCTCTAACTGGCCTCCCGGGGGTTCGGAGGAGGAGCGCGGGGAATTATCCCTCATTCTTGAGACTAGAAGGTGTTCTGTGTTGCAAGGCAGTGATGAATTGGCTTGGAGTGGGGATTCTACAGGGTAATACTCCGTGGCCGCTGGTTATAAGTCTTTGCTGGAGCAAACGGGGGAGGAAGGACTGTTTCAATGGGGTAAGAAAGTCTGGAACTGAATGGCGTGGCCCAAATGTAATTTTTTTCTCTGGCTCCTCACACACAATAGATGCCTCACCTGGGATAATCTTTGTCGTAGAGGATTTCAGGGACCATCCATTTGCGTTATGTGTTATAGCAACGAGGAGACAGGGGCGCATTTGTTCTTCCAGTGTACTTTTGCTAAACGGTTATGGCACCTGTGGTGGAGTGCGTGGAGAACACCCTACAGGCATGCTTCTTCTTTAAAGGAATTTTGGGATCGAATGGGTAGCGCTCCTGTTAAAAATACTCTGTTACAGAATGCCTGGGAGGTGGGACCTTCATTCTGTGGAATTTGTGGCTGGAGCGGAATAGGCGAATCTTCAGGGGAGCGCAGACTGAGCTGAAGCTTTTGTGGAATAAGGTGATAATTGTGATGCAAGAAACAATTCTTGCCAAGTGTGCACCTGACAACAGATTGGAGCAGGAGGTGGCGGGAGTGTTTGGGCACTTGGGGATCATCTTCCCTGGCGGTGATGTGGAGAGGAGAGTCAACCGGCCGGCGAACTGCAGGAGCAAGTTGGCTCGGCCGATAAGCAGAAGTGGACAGTGGTCACTCCCAACAGCTGGTTGGATTAAAGTAAATACAGATGGGTCATCCTGTGGGAACCCAGGGGATGCAGGTATAGGAGGTATCGCCCGGGATAGCTCAGGGAACATTAAATTCTTGTTTTCCATTTACAAAGGCTGTTATACAAATAACCGGATGGAAGCTGGGGCCATTCTAGAAGCTGTGGAGAGCTGCTGTCGAAGTGGTTTACTCAATGTCATTTGTGAATCTGATTCACAAGTTGTGGTTGATTTGTTGAACAAGGGTAATTCAGGTAAGACTGACTGGCATCTACAAACCATTATTCAGCAGATTAAGCAATTAAGTTCTTCTTTGAATTTGATTTCCTTCCAACACATTCCGTGGGAGTGGAATGAGGCTACGGATTGCCTAGCGAAGTGGGCCGCAGAGAATGGGACATTCTGGAACATTACTGAGGAGGCTAACCTCCCTCCGAATCTGTATCAAAAACTGGTCCATCTGGTGGAACAGGAGAAAAATGTGTAATCGGTGTTTTGTTTCGATTCTAAATAAATTTTTACTCCCTTTTTTGTTAAAAAAAAATAGCTTAGTTTATCCCAAATCATGCAAGAAAAAAATATGTAAAAGAAGGAAAATTTTATTTATGTTTTTTCGATAAGAAATGTAATCCAAACCCAACTAACACCTCTTTACTAGCCATTCTTATAGATATTATCATCTACACTTAAAAACCAAATAAATATTGGAGAGGTTATACCCTTGTTCTCATTTATTTATTTAAAGTCATTGTAGTAGACTATTTGAATGCATCATCACATTAGGCACTTTCAAAAATAGTGATAAAGGATTAGGAGCTATTATTTTCTTTCATGACATTGGAAAATTTAAAATGGTGTTTCTTTAATTTTGGAATGAGAAATATAAATGGTTTTTTTTCTCAAAAAAATATTCGTGCATTTTTCAGAATGTAAAATGTTTTATTGGATTCACTTAGGAGATAAATTATTGTTTTTATTTACTTTTTGAGTTTTTTTATAGATTCACTTCACATTTTGGGTCTTGGAAAATACACTTCAACATTTGTTTTTTATATTCTATACTACAACAATTTAGTATTCAATAACTATGCATCTACAAAAGGTCTTTGGCATTTGACTATGGAAACATGATCTTCACATTTTGTGTATTTCAAATAATAAGTTAACATTTCATGAATCATGAAAAGGTCTTTAGTTTTTAAATTTTTTGAATTACACTTTGACTTTTGCATCCTTAAAAATGGTTTTTGTAAAATGGTCTTCAAAATTTACACATCAAAATTTACTCTTTGGAATTTATGCATTATAAAATACACTTCGACATTTTCATATTTATAAAATGGTATTTAGGATTTATGCCTCAAAATGTCCCACTTTGGCATTTGGGTTATAGGTTTTTTCCACTTCAATGATAAGGTTTTATGGAAAGGTCTTTTGATTTTTTTCATTGGCATTCTATGTATTTGAAATCAAAATTGGGAATTCAAAATTTATACATCAAGATTTGTTCTTTGACATTTATGTATCAACAAATGATCTTCATAATTTTTGTTTTTTAAATTACACTTCATAGTTCAAGTCTCAAAAAATTGTCTTCAACAACTCAACACTCACAAATACTATCTATCATAAATTCAAAGTGTGAATAGAAGATCACCTAAGATCATTCCATGTGGCACAATCTCAATAAATAGATTGTGTAGAAGGATGAATAGTAAAAACAAACATCTAGAAGAGCATGAGCATATGATATTGTGACATGCATCATAATCTTAGTAAATTGGTTGTGTGGGAAACTATATAAACATTTGTGAGGTGCCCAGTGACCTAAGCACCCATGATCATGCCACTTAGCACAATCTTGGGGACTTTCTCACGAAGACCAAAGTCAACATGGGTAAATTAGTTTCCAAATGATTGAAATGTAGATTGTGCAAAATATGAGATAAAATTTGATGGTCATAGGAATGTCACCTGAAGATTAAACAAATAGCTCATAATCTAATCAACTATTTATATGTGGCATCCCAGTTATCCTAGGTGACTTGATCACATATTTCCTGAGCACCTAATTGATGTATGAATTATTTTCCTTATGAAATAAATTACCTAGGCTTATTATATTAAATACACATCTTGTGAACTAGTTTGAATAGTCATATAAATTTTATTGAATATAGATATACCAAGGGCCTTATAATGGCACGATCTAACTATTTTTCACACTTAGATAGATGTGATTTATTGGTAATAATTCTAACTAATTCTTGAAAAAGTCTAATTAATTATTGATAAATCCTAATTTATTTCTTATAGTTTTCAAAAATTGGACTATGAATTATTTCTAATATTTTAAAATAATTTAAACTTATTACAAATACATTAGATATATGTGATTTATTTTTAATATGTCCAACTAAATATTGATATAGTCTAATTTATTTTTGATAGTTTTCAAAAAATTTATTGTTAATTATTTATGATAATTTTGGACTTATTACACATACATTAGATAGAAGTGAGTTATTTGTAATAATTTTAACTAATTCTTAAAAAGTTTAATTAAATTTATGATAATTTTGAAGAATTGGACTCTTAATTATTTCTAATTAATTTGGAATTATTAAAAATACATTAGATAGATCTGATTTATTTGTAATAAGTCCAACTAAATCTTGATACAATCCAATTTATTTCTAATAGTTTTCAAAAAAAATTATTGTTGATAAATCCAGCCTAATTGAAGATGAGTGTGGAAGTGAAGTATAGTGTGCATTGAGATTAAGGAACATAGATGAAAGAAGTGATCATCATATATTTATTAAGAAAAAAATTATATGATTGTCATAAATCAGAGTTGATTAAGTTGGTGCTTAGTCACAAAGGGAGTTGTAGCTTCCTAGCAAGTGGGTGCTTGATAAACATTGGTCAAGTGGGTACTTGATAGTTTTGGGTTGGTAATCCAAGTTGAGTTAGTCCTTAATATAATATGATATTTTTAAAACATTTTATACGAATGTAGTCTAATTGCAGAGGTCATAGTTAGTTTTCTTCCCTTCAAGGGTTTCTCACTCATATTGTGTTATGCTCACTATTTCATGTTTGTGTGTTTGGTTCTTGATGCATTGATTTATCACTCCATTACTTTGATGGTTAATGAAATATAATATATAGTTGTAAGATTTTTATAATGTTATTTATTTAACCCTCCCTCTCAATGAATTATGTTTCTAACAAAAATACAAGCCATTTACATAGCCTGATTGTTAATCAGGTGATCAACTCTCAGGAGTTAGATATAATAGTCTCAAAGATATAATATAGGTTATACAACTTTTTAATATAATATCATCAAAAATATTCAAAATAGTTTGATATCTTAGTGTAGTTATAAGAAAACCAAGATTTTTTTAGCCCCTTCTTATTCAAAATGTCAAAGACTCAAGCAAGAATTTATTAGAGGAAAAAAATAAGAAGAGATAAATCACTTGGTATATTCATCCCACAAGGATTTCAAAGTGATGGAGATCAATTCCTAAGAGATCCTAGTAACTCCCAAACATACCATCAAAACCAAGTTCTCATCCTCTATCACTACCAAGAGAGGTAACAAAGGACCAAATATTCATACACCTAAAATTGGGAAATATTCCAAAATAAAAGTTTTTAAAAATATCGTAGATATGTAAATTGTATAAGGACTTAAATCTATGATTCCTTTCAAGGGTTGTAACCCTTCTCCTTTTAGTTAATTATGTTGATATTTTCTTGGAATCATAGATTTTATAAGAAGTTAAAAACCTATTATTTTGGCTAATAAATAATATAAAGTTGATGAAGCTTTATTTGAGAATCATAAAAATTATTATTGGAAGGATGGTAGAGTTGTTTGATCTAGTTCAATAGGAGCTTCATAGGGTTTTATTACATTTTGGGACAATAATAAATTAATTAGAGAGACTTTTAAAAAATAACCTAATCACCTAGTGGTCCTTTTCATGGATCTATTGGATGGTAGGAAATTCTTTTTTTGTAACATTTATGCCCCTAAATCTATTGTTACTCACAGAAAAGTATGGGATGATTTAAGATTTTTTAGAAATACCTACAAGGATTTTTCTTGAATTTTGGGTGGAGATTTCAACTTTCCCCTTTATCTAAGGGATAATAAATGAGGAAATAATTTTTTTTAGATAGAATGGAGGAATTATCTTCCTTCATTATAGATATCAGTTTATTTGATGCGAAATTAAAAGGTTCTAAATTTAGTTGGAGTAATAGGAGATTGGGAGAAAATTTAATTCAATGCAAGCTTGATATAATTTTCATTTCTATGGATTGGTTGGTTTAAGAGGATTTAATTTTCATGTCTCTACCTTTTTTAGTTTAGGATCATAATTATTTTGAATTGAAAATAGTGTAAAACCTTCTAAAGAAGATAGATATCCATTTAGAATGGATAATATGTGGTTCACCCATCTAGAGATACATGATAGAGTTATGGAATGGTGATCTCCAATTATTAATGGTACAACCATGTACCAATTATTTGAAAAAATGAATAATGTCAAGATCAAAATTAGATAATGGAATAAATGAGTCTTTGTAAATGTTCTTAGTTAGAAAAAATCTCTAAAAATAGAAATTTTTATGCTTGAGTCTGAAATAGAAAATAATAGATATGATATAGACACTTAATAAATAAAAATAATAATTTTTTGAGTATAAAATTATTTATATGAGATAGGAGATTCTATGAAGACACAAATTAATAAATATTTGGGTCAACTAAGGGGATAAGAACACCCACTTTTTTCAAATGTCCACTTTGAAATGTAGAGCTCATAATTCAATCAAGAAAATAATAATTGAGAAGGATAAATTTTTTTGATAAAGATCTCATTAATCAAGAGAGTGTAAGTTTTTCAAAAAAGTGTTTATGAGTTATTTCAAAATAAACATCATATTTTAACAAGAAATTTTGCATATTATTCTAGAATTGTTAACCTAGGAAGATAATTTAGCTATTGTTGTAGTTACATCTAATGAAGATATTAAATTTGTTATTTGCAAAATGATCCCTAAAAATATATATGATTAAAAATTTATTTCCAATATCATTCTTTTAGAAGTTCTAAGATATCATTGGAGATGATGTACTAGATGTAGTTAACAAATTTATTGAATTTTCTCAGATGTTAATAAGTTAATCTCGCCTTTCTTGTTTTTATTTATAAGAAGGAAAGAGCTATTAATTTTTCTTACTTTCACCCATTATTTTTTTCAATTCCATTTATAAGATCAATAATAATATTTTATCTTTAAGATTAATTCCAATTATGTAAGTTATTATTGAGACTCAACAAGGTGGTATTATCCCTAGAAGATAAATTCAAGATGGGATCATTGTTTTCACAAATCCATTCACTCAATGGATAAAATCAAATGTCTTGGAATGGTGACAAAATTATACATAACTAAGACTTATTTAAAATTAGATTGGATATTTTTAGATAGAGTCATGAGACAATTTGGTTTCCAAGATAAATTCAAGAAAATTATAAGTTATTGAATTTCTACTTGCATGTTTTTGGTTCTTATGAATAGAGTGGCACAAGGTTTTTCAAAAATTGGAAAATTATTGAGATAAGGGGATCCCTTATACCCTTATATTTTCATCATTATGGTTAAATATTTGAGCATATTTATTTTAAATATTATGACAAATGGAGATTTTAAAAGTTTTAAGCTAGTTAGGAATGTAGACATGATGTCCCATCAATAATTTAATGATGATACCATATTTATGGAAGAGGTGTATATTATGTAAGATTTATTTTAAAGTAAATTATGCTCATGTATGAACAATTTCTAATTAAAAATTAAGTATTGAAAAAATTTATGTTTTCTTTTTCAATGTGCCTTTGGCAAGGAAAAGTAGAATAACTTAGATCTTAGGATACCAAATCAAATAAACTCCTTCCTCTTATCTAGGCATGCCTAATTTTATTATAAATATCCATCTTATATTTTGGAATCCTCTAGTGAAAATATATTTAAAAAAAATGGTTGGTTGGAAAGGAAAGTTTCTCTATCAGGTGGGCAAATTTTTACTTATCAAAAGTGTTTTTTAGAGTCTTCCAATCTATCTTCTTTCACTTTTTAATCTGACTAAGATCATAAAAGACAATATTAATAAAAATTATATGGAAAGGTGCATAAGAGAGAAATATAATACATTTGGTGGCTTGGGAAAATGTTTGCATGGCCAAAAGCAACAGAGGTTTAGGTATTCAAAGGTTAAATTATATGAATAAAGCTCTTCTATCTAAATTTGTATGAAGATTTATTTAAAAAAATAGTATTTGGGATAATATTTTAAGATTAAAATACCTAGATGGCATAAATCATATTTGTATTTTCGAAGATGTATAATTTATTTAGGGATCTCACCTCTAGAATTTTCTAAATACTAAAAAAAATGTTATATCCTCAAGTTCTAAATGGAAACTAGTAAATGGTATTCATGTTAATTTTTGGAAAGACTCATAGATTTTAGTCTAGCCTCTAATAACTTTAGAACCATGATAGTGCATTCAATCCAACATTAAAAACAAATATGGTAGTAAGGTTCAAGATTATTAGTAGATTAAAGAAGGTACAAGAAGCTAGAAAAGGTTGAATATTGATAATTTAGATAAGGAAGATAATTCTGTTTTGGCTAATCTATATAATTTATTGAGAACACATCATTTATTGGAAACAATCAATGGGGATCAATTGATACATAAATAATTTATTGAAGGATAATATCAAGTCAAATATAGTTATATTTTGGTGGATAATCTTCCAAGAAATGATGTGAACTAGGTTATATTATGGGACAAGTTCCTCATACCCAAAGTTAACTATTTTCTATGGGTGGGTATTCAACAAAAAGTTTTATCTATGGATAACTTAAGGAAAAGAGGCTTCATATTGATTGAAAAGTACACTTAATGTGAAAATTATAATGGAATAATTCTCCATTTGATGTTTTATTGTTCATTTGCATTTGAGGTATGGATATTACTCCTTGACAAATTTAATGTCTTTTGGGGATTCCCTAGCTCTATGTTTGATTTTTCATAGTCTTGGGAGTGTCCTTTCCAAAATTATCTATGAAATAAAATTTGGGATCTCACTTTTACTCAAGTTATTTGGGGAATTTGGGGTGAAAAAAATAACAAAATTTTTAGAAATAGAAAGCACACAAATATGAAATTAGCTAGTAATATGTTTTTGGCTATTGTGGAAAATTTTAAAGCTGTGACTAGTGGTAAATATAAAATTTTTAAAATATTTTAAAAACAAATGGATTTAAAGTGGTAAATTTTTTATCTATGTATTGGTAAGATTTATCCTAGATATTAAATAAAAAAGATGACTAAATGGAAACCTCATCCTATTGGGTAGATAAAGCCAAATATTGATGGGGCCTCTAAGGGAATTTAGGTCTTTTAGGAGGAGGAGGCATTGTGAGAGACCACTAAGGAAATTTTGTTGTTGCATGTGATGGTGATATGGGGATCGAAACTAACCACTGGGTAGAAGCTCTTGCTACACTTTTGGGTATAAAATTGGATAATAAATTGGGTGTTCACCATCTCATCATTGAGGGAAACTCACTGAATATAATAAATTATCTTTCTAAAAAAATATAGTGAGTTAGATAATTAAAAATGTGGTGTATGAGTCTATATAAATTTGATAATGTTGTTAATAGGTGTCCATTCAACACATTTATCATGAAGGAAACAAGGTTTTTGATTGGTTCACAAACAGGGGATTTAGTTCTACTAGTTTTATTAGCTGGATTATGAGAGAAGATTTACCTTCGGACATATTCCATAGGATATCTGAGGAAGTTCCTATTTATAATGCTTAAAATGGTTGAAAATGTGGGGTCCTTCTCCACTTGTAAAAATAAATTTTATTGGAACTTAATAATTAATTTTCTTTGTATTGATTTGAACTTAATTAATGTTACTCCCCTTGACTTTTTTTGAAAGTTCCTAGATTATTTAGGGAGAAGAGAATGTAAATTAAAGACTTCCAAAATTTTGAAAGAAAATAAATAATGATTTTGAGTAGGATGGAATAAGGTGCTTAAGTGGAATTATCATTTTTAGTTGGAGAATCCAAAAAAAGCATTGTTCAATTTTGAAGAGATACAACCATACCAATCTATTATTCATGGGGCTCCTTAACAAAACTGAACCTAAGATGCTAGAGGAGGTTAAAAACAATGAATAATTTTGGGATGTCCTCTAAATAAGGGGATGGAAAATTTTATGTAGAGAATAGAATGTCATGACAAACATGTCTTGGATTTATTTACTAACTCTTGAGAAAACAAATAACTAAATCTCAATGAGGTCTTTCTTGACATCTCTAAATAATTGATTACTCATGTCACTAGGGTGGAAGTGGAGGTTACTAAAGTGTAAAAAAATCATAGAGATTAAAAGAAGGAGAAAAATAGCTTTCCTTTGGAGTGAGAAACTTTGGAGGTGCTACATAGTGGTTTTGATCATGAATATTTTCCTAGACCTTATGAAGATGTGGATTTCGGTCTCATATAGTATATCACTCTGGAAGGTAGGTTTAATGTTGTGAATTTATGTCTATTCATATTTCTCAATTACTTTATACATGATATTCCCTTTATTTTAGCTTTATACATTATGATTTCTATGGAAATTTCCATTGAAAATATAAAATAGGGTAAATATATAATGCTGGGGTATGAAGGAGTAATTTTTATCATTCAAAAATATTTCAAAGGTATGAATCAAATTACCCCTAAGTTTCCCAAACCCCATAAAGGTAAAAAAAAATTAGGAAATCATAGAATATTTGGATTTAGTATCCAAGTAGTAATTCTACTAAATATAAATAATAGAGTAGTAATAGGAACATACCCAAATCATAAGGGATAGGCATTAATAACTAGCTAAGAAGTGTTGTTAAAGACCCTTTAGTAACTATTCATAAGGTAGAAAACATAGGAAAAATTAGACATTTAATTATAAAATATATCATGGTTGAAGATTTTCTTAGAGATAAAGAGGAAACCAATACCCATAATGTGAATGAAAGGGAGAAAAATAATATTTCGACTAACAAAGCTAACAAGGGCATCATGAAAGCAAGGGATTTATTTAAAGAGAAAGAGTTGTAATAATTAGGAACCTAATATCATGATCCTAATGAAAATTTTAATTCCATTTTTGAATTTAATAAAGGTAAGTAAAATATGAATAAAATTGAATAATAATTGGATTTGTATAGATCAAGAATGAGATGGTTTATGAGGGAATTGTCTAATATCAAAGGAAAAGTGAAAATGATCCAATAGGAAAATGATATATTGACATATAAAAATGTTGATAATGACTAAAAAATTTAAATTCAAAGGTTCAAAGATAGGGTTTGTGCCCTATAATGTGAAAATGAGAAAATTTAAAATAACATCAACTATTTGGTTAACTATAATAAGGCTGTCATGCATGAAAAATTTTAGAATGTGGAGAGTTTAAGATCTCACATGGGTGAATTATTTTATATGAGGAGTTATTCAAAGGGAAAGGGTAAGCATATTCAATGTAGTGAATTTTCTAAATAGATATACAAGGAAAAGTTACTTCTTTAGATTGACTCAAACCTAAAATGCATGAAAATTTGTTGAGAGGATGTCATAGGAACCTTAGACATGTAGAAGACTTTTAGTTCTTTTTCAGTTGATTTTTGTCTTTGGTGTTGATTAAATTTTTTTTAATGTATTTTTGAATTTTTTTAGTTGTTCATGTGATTATTTAGTCATTTTTATCTTTGGGACTTAGTTATTCCTCTTGTTCTTTTTTGTAACTATTCTTCTTGTAGGGATTAGGGTCCCTAGTTAAAAAAATCCCCACCTTTAACCTTAATAAAAAAAATAGTGGATCAAATTTATTGTTTAAATATTTTATTAATTTATGATAATATCCAACATGTCTTAGGAAGCTTATAACATCTTTTTATTTTGATGGTTTGGCAAGTTATTTATAAATTATATTTTCACAGGATTTACATTTATCCATGTGGTTGAAATATGATGTCCTAATATGATATCTTTATACAAGCAAAAAAATCTCATGACTCAATGATATATTATTGTCTTGATAATGTTATAAAATGTTTTATAGGTTGTTAATGTCTTCATCATAAGAATTTCCATTGAGTCAGAAATAATTCATATAGATCTCCACACATTCATGGAATAAATTAGTAAAAATGTTCAATAAATCCCCTTGAAAGGTGGTAGGAGCATTGAAAAACTTGAATGGAAGAAATTATTAAATATAAATTCCATAATAGAATGTGAATGTGGTATTATCATGGTCTTTAGGTGTAATTTTGATCTGGTTGTATATGTTAAAACCATCTAATAAGAACTATTTATTTATTAAAAGAGTGTCAATAACTTGATTAATGAATGGAAGGGGGAAGTGATATTTTATTTGGCATTGATAATATATAGATAATACACATAATTTTTCTATTTACCATTATTATTTGGTACAATGACAAGTTGTGATACCCACTAGCTATCATATATTGGGTAAAAACATTGTGTCCAAGAGCTTTTATAGTTAAGTTATCATAATTTATCAAACAATAGGATTTACATGTATTTGTGGTTACTATATGGTTTTAATTTATTCCATGATAAAGATGTGGTGATTACACAAGCTTATGATGAGGCCTCTTATGTCATCATAATCCCATGCAAAATTAGTTTATGTCTTTATAGCATGGTTATTAACTAGATTTATTATTGGGGGTCTAGTTTGGTGTTGATGTTGAGAGCATATCTCAGTGGTATTCTCACTTAGTTGGATAATAATTTTATAGACTTAGTTTTACTTATAAAAGTTACAAGTAAACAATGGTGTGGTAAGATTTGATGGAAATTTATGATATCTTCCCTAGGGTCTGATAATTATTCTATTGAAAGCATAATGATAAGAGATAATATGTGCATTTTAAAAGATTTTTGGCATGTAGGTCAACTTTTTAAATGTTTTTCATGATTTTATAAGTAACTTTGTCTTTGTCTTATGTTTTTAAAAATGACTTTATTTTTATGGCAAATGGATTTTGGAGGGGAGTTTGATCATATTCCTCATCCTCTACCCATGTAGATTATTCTAGTTCTAATGAAAGTTGGGTTGGTAGATATAAGACTAGTTTTTTGTGGTATTTCCATTGTAAATTAAAATATTACCTAACCTACACATAGTAAATTCATAAATTATATCTAAGGGATGAATAAAATAATAGGTTTCCCTCATAGATTAGCCTTTGGTTGTGATATCATGAAAACTACTAGATACTCCCATGAATCTACCAATATGATAAGATCTTCAATCACCTCTTTAAGTTTGATAGCTGATATACTTGTCATTTTTAAAACATTAGGGGTTTAACAAAAGCATGTAAGTATAAATTTCTGCATGGTTTCCATGGTCACATCATTAGTATCATCCCCTATATCTATTATATTTTTTTGAATGAGTTCACTATTAATGTAAACATGTACAATTAGGCTACCTAGGATAGAGTATTTAGTTAGGACTATGTTTCCAAACATAATATTTTTGAGTTATTCAATTAATTAGATCATTTTGTATTACTTACTTATTTTTCCAATTTTATTAAGGAATAATACTCATACAACCTTGGTACAGATGGGGACATATTTTACAACTTGAAACAATGGAATTATGACACAAACATTTTTAAGTTGACCAACAAAGTTGGATTCAAATTTGGTTATTCTTTTTTAATTTCAATATTTATAGGGAAGGAGGGTTGTTAAGTGTTTATTTGGAATTGGACATGGTTGATTCAATCCTAAGTATTTTATTTCATGGTTTTGGGTTAATTTTGATAGAAATAACCTATTATATATGTTATGTTATTATGGGTGGGATGAGATATGGGAGCATTCATCTTGAATTAAGTTTTACATTTATAACTTACATTGAATAATTTGGATATATAACTACTTCATTATTGTATGTTGATTGAGATGACTTATTACTGGGTTTGGGTGTAGGTTGGGTAGGTGTTTTTGGAGATTTAGGTAGAGGTGGGGGGGGGGATAGTTTGGAATTAATGTTGTCTATTTTTGTAAGTATGGTTGTGATGAATTTTTAAATAAAACATTAGGGTTAGGCCATGGTTTATTTCCATTCCATGGTTTATACCATTAGCTGGAAGGAGGATATAATTTACTATTTTGATTTGGGGGTTTTATGACCAGCTTTGGGTTGTATTCAATTGGTCTAGGAATAATATCTTTGAGGTAACCAATTTTAAATTTGATATTGTTTCCAATTGGCCTATGGTTGAGGATTTTTTTGAGGCTATATAAAGGTTTTATTTGGAATTTAATTCCAAGGATTTGATGCATACCAATTATGAGGAGGATAAGAATTTAAAATGTACAATTTGATGGGATACTTAGATTTTATGGTCTTTGAGAATATAGCTTGCTTTTAGCTAAATAAAAAATCTAGTGCCTATCTCCTTCAATTATGTAGATATCCATTATATAAGGATATTCATTTATTATGATTGCTAATTTCACTTAAGAAACATGAAATCTATGTTTAGTTTTACTTCTAATACACTCTGGGAAATATATGGTCAAATATTTCTGTCTCCTCTTATTTTCTTCATGTATGTAACATGTCTGACTAAGTAGAAAAGTGAGTAACGATGTCTTATTTCATATCTTTAATCATATTATTTAATCAAATCCATAAGAGTATATTATTTTATTTGGAATAATATGAAATAAATGTTATATTCTTGTAACACTTTTGTTAACACTCCAAACTACACCCTAGGAGGAGGTTGTTCAAGCCTACCTCCAAGTCTGGGGTAACATGGGATCAATCCAAAGGTTGTGGGTAACCTATAAGAGGAAAAAACGTCTATTTTATGGGGTTATATCCCCTGTTATATAAATTTGAGCTCACTTAATAACACATAATGATTTTTTGGGGTGAAAATAAATAGAGGGATGCATGAAAGAAACCTAACCTAATAAGGTGATGCACCAATATTGATCTATCCACTCTAATTGATCTTTAATAAACACTTTTTAAATCAAGTAAGGACTAATGATTGAAATAAGATTATTAATAAACTCTTAAAAATAAGTATTTCTTGTGGAGGCTATGGTGTATGTCTTCAAATTGATGGTAATGGATAAGAGGTATATTTAAGGCACTATCAACTAACTTACTCTTCAACACAACTACCAACACTTTAGTACATCACATAGCCTGCATAAGATAGAATTATAGCACCTAGGTGAAGGAAAAAACCTATAAATGAAAATGGAAATTAACACTTATAAAAATAAATAAACATATACACACTAATGCTAGAAAATAAACATGAAAATAATCCTTTATTGATTCAAAGAGGTTTTCAAGATACAATTTGGCAGAGTTTCATTATACCCAACTGAGGGATGTGTATAATGGCCTAAAATCCTTAATATATATAATATGAGCAAGAGAGAAGATCGTATGGATTGTAAGCTTAGAGTAAAGGTCATGATGACCCTCATTTACTCCAAATATTAGTTACAACCTACATGACAACCCTTATGCTCACTCCATGCATTGCGCCCATGATTGGTGGTCTTTAATGAGCTTTTTGAGCATTGAGATGGAGTGGTGGAGGATAAATAATTATTAGTTAACCTCATAAAATATATGATAACACCATTTGACCATCCAACTCTTCCATTTTGATAGTTATAAAGGTGTATGATCCTTCAATTAAGCCTCCATGATGTATTAAGTAGTATGTCATCTCTTTTTACATGTTGACTAGGTTAAGAAACTGCCCATTCTCCATGATGCCCATGAACTATATCTTATCACCTTTATGAATCAATTAAAAGGTGTTATGATCTTAAAATGACCCACTAAATAGACCCCCTATTCCCAAAAACATCTTCCTCTATTTAAAAAATAGGTCTAATAGGCCTAATCACATGATGTTTGTTGCTTTAATGGCTATGAAACCTAAATAAAACCTTAGTAATAGGTGAATAAAAATGGTACAAATCAATACAAGTGTTTTACACTCTAAATTAGGCCTTTACAATAGTGAAAACTTGTAATTCAACCTACCCTAGGTTATTAGCGTTGGAATCAAAACCACTAAGAGAGGTGGTGAATCAATGTACAAACTTTTATTTCAATTCCACTTATCATTTTTTTATCATTCAAACTAATATAGAGATATAACGATGCTTAATCAACCATTCATATGAGAATGAAGTAGAAACATAACACATAAACACAAGAGATATGTGGGAAAACCTCATGAGGGATAAAACCAACTAAAAAATATATTTTAATATAGTTATATAAGTAATTAATAATTATAATATTTAGTTACCAACCCCACAAGGATCACCAACCCTTTATTAGTGAAACACCAACTTAACTAGTCCTTTAACAAGAACCAAATTACAAGGAGGCACCAACCCCCTAAGTGACTCAGTACCAACTCAAACACATATAACCTTTGATAAAATTTTGAAACCTATTTATCACTCAAATTATGATGATCCCCTTATTTTGTTATTCACACTCTTCTATCTCTCTCAAATATGCTATTAGGCCTCTTCACTAACTAGCCCTTTTCTTGTAAGAATTAGGTCATATGACATTTTTCATCATCTATATAAACACTATTATAAATTAATGATATATTAAAAACACATATATAATGGTTTTAAATCCCTCTACCTATTTTATAAACTTATATTTCATTCGTTCATTCCCTCAATATTCTAACTAGTCAAATTATGCCTATTAGACCTTCTTCTTATACTTGAATCTTATTTTCACACACCTTAGTCAGAATAAAAACTAAACATAATAAAATAAAACTTTTAATAGATCAAAAAACATGTTTAAAAATTTAAACAACCATTACATAAGTTGTTCACCACCCATAAGGACCAAAACCACCATTAGGCCTAATAAAGACCTAATGCAATTAGGCCTACTCAAAGCACACGTTTCACCTTGACCACCTTGGAATATATTGAACCTCCAAAAATGGATGATAAAATTAATAAATTATTTAATTATACCCATATTAATCTCACCTTATATCCCTAACACCATTTATCTCATTTCACTCCTTGAACCACATCATTAGGCCTTCTCATAATTAGCCCTTCTCACTGTCAGAAAGTCTACCTTGAATATTTGAAGAATACACTCAATTTTGAAACATAAAAACATTAAAATATAAAATTTATATAAACTTAATTAACTTATTTTCATCAAAAATTCCATTATATTTCACCATATAGTTCAAAAGACCTCAAACTGAGCATTTCCATATGCTCACTCAAAATTGTAAATAGGTCTCAAAAACTAGTCAAGAACCTTTGGCTTTTCACACCATAATAGGATTTTATAATGAATAAATATACATTATAATTAACCTATGATAACTATATAATAACTTAATGTTCATTATAATATTCAAATATATACATAATTACTCAGAAACATCATTCTTGCTAACCAAAAAAATTGCTTGAATACTCCAAAACAAAGTCATGGAAACAATGACTTAGAACACATATATATATTATCTTTCATAATATTCTAATGGGTTTATATGATCATAAAATATCATAATATTAAATTAAGACAAATATATTGTAGTATAAAACATAACTATTGGTCTTATAGACCAATCTCATGGCTTCACTATACACAGAACTTGTTGTGTTAGATAAGTCACTTTGAGATCAACTTTATGCCATACACAAGCTTACTAAAAAAAAATTACATTATGGATATATTTTACATGTATTTAATAATAACCCTATTCATTTTTATTCATCCTTAATTAGTGATAACCCATCCCTAATCTCATCCTCACTTCTACCTAGTTTTCTCACTGTCTTTCTCACTAGGCCTTTTTAGTGATAAGACAAATTCCATGACAAGTTTAGCATATTTTAAGTCTATAACCTATTAAAAAAATTACACAAAAATACAATAAAATTATCAAAAATCATCCTCCAATCATTTTCATGATTTGAATTGGTCAACCCTACCTGCTACATCAAAAATCTAAGAAACAAGGTGTTTCTTATAGATACCACTCACTCTTCTGATAGACCAATACAACTTGGAGGTACCTAGGAGAGTTTAATACAACATAAAATCATCAAACTAGGTCAAATAAACCATTATAATAAATTATGAATCATATCTTCCATATTAGGTCACTATTAGGGTTTTAGAGAGGGTTTAGACCTTCTTTCATTCTTAACAATCATTCATAAATATTAGGTCCTCAACAAAGGAAATAATGCCACAAAATTTGATCTAGGACCCTTACAAAACTACCATAAACTTATTTTAAGTTATTCAATTTTCTCTCCATTGGGTCTATATTAGTGTTTAAACAAGGTTTTGGAGGTCTACCATTTTAACTAGGGTTTATAAAGTATAGTCCTCCAATACAAAACATTTTTTCATGGATATATATCCCATAGGCTCCCTCAAATAACTTGAAGATATATTGGTCCCATGCAGACTATGCAATGACATATGAGTGCAAGTTGGTAGACTTCAAGCTGCTTATTAGGTATTATATGCATGTTGAAGTCTTAAGGTCTGTTCATTAATATGATATACCTAATGAAAATCTCTCCTCCATGTATTTTGAGTGTCTATATGTCCCCAAATCCTCCTAATAGTATTGGCTATGAGTCATTATGCTTGGCTAGATATGATCATTGTAGTAGGCAACTCAAGGTGGTAGATTAGTATGTTATAGCTTGAGAGATTTATTAGGACTAAATTGGTAATTTTTTAAATTTATTATACCTAAAAAATATTAATTATATTTTAAAACATCCTATTATATCCTCTCATATATATAAAATTGATTGAGGGGTTTGATTCAATCACCAAAATTGAGGATGGGTTTTGAAGGTCAAGGATGACATTAGGCTTCATATGCCTAGACTGAGTTTTAGATCTTTGAGTGAATTGTATATGGGTTGGTTACATAAAAATAATAATATATCACTTTTTACATATTTATCCAACCCTTTAACTTTATATCATCTACCCAAACAACTATCTTTGTACCCTTATCTTTTAGGTCTACCTAATAGGCCACTACCCAGTTTGAGTGCTTTAAAATTGGTGTTAGAGACCTAGAGCAGGTTTTGTGTCTCATCTTATTTAATTTATATATTATTTTAAATTTTTTGAGATTATCTCATGGATTTTTAACACCTCTTTAAATTTTCTCTTTCCAACTCTATTCTTTACATACTCCTTATATCCCTACCTAGGGTTTATGAGTAACCAAGCCTATTTATCCGTAGTGGCTTAGTTTAGCGCCTTTTTACCTCAACTAAAAATCATGTCATCTTAAATAAACTTATTTCCTCTTTCCCACTTACCCTTTAGTTTCTTTTAGACCTCAACCAACCTTTAAACAAGTAAAAGTCCTCAGTCACTATGAACAAGCTTGCACATGTTTATTTTAGGTCTGATAGGCCTAATTAGGCCATTAGACTCCTTTTGTCTATCTAAAAGGATAAACCATATCAATGGGAAACACTAATATAATTTAGGAAATAAGTGAGAAACCCATTTTTTACCTTTATTCTTCAACATCTTTCAATGGTTTTACACTTTCACTTTCCTGCTAATGACTCTATCTATAGGTGGCAATCTTATGTATTTGACTATGTGAGATCATTTTAAGGATGATATTATTATATTTAAAGATATTATATTCAATTATAAAAAATCATTAACATTTCCATGGATTTTTAAATCATATTTCACTTCATACCCTTGAATACAAGATGGATCATTTGTCCAACCTATCATGTTCCAACAATCAGGCCTATAAGTGGTGGTCATAGGCCTTTTGACTATGGGTTGTTCATTTAAGAGGTGACTTGATGATTAATTGACTTATTGGGTGCCATATTCATTTTTTTAACCTTATAATTCTTCTTTTTAACCTCTAAACATCTTTATCCTCATCATATTCTTAGTGCCTCTTCAAACTTATAACTAGAGTACTATTTACATTGAAAGGAAACATTTAATGAGTTATTCTCTTAAGAAGAGTTGATGTGTTCATACTTATTTAATTCTATTGTATCCATCCCATAACTTTTATATGTCCTCATATATTTTTAGGGTACCATCAATGTCTTCAATATGTGGTTTTCTTCTTCTAACTTTGGCCATTGTACATGGTTTATCTACCTCAATAGGGTAATAGGTGCGTAAATTAGGGTTTATCTCTCAAGGATTTAAATATGAGAATGGGATTGAGTATATGGAAGTTATTATTATTAGGTAAGAATCAAATATCATGAATTAGGGATGAAATACATGTATTTATTTTAGACTAATTATGATAGTTCTCTATAGCCCCTTTTTTCACACTTGTAGAGGAGAAAATATTATACACATAACAGTCAAATTAGAGCAAGACATGAAGGATTTATTTGACCGCACATTGGATTATATATTTTTGGGAGATATATAAGTTTCTAATTAAATAAAATGATCCCATCATCCACTTAAACCATTATTCACTTCCAAATCTAAGCATTTATTACCCTGCATCATGAGGAACACTGTCTATAGCCTACACAATTAATAACATGAAGATTTATTTGATCATAAGGGATCAAACATGTGAAACAAGGGTGGAGGATAAAATGAGATTAAATTTTTTAATTTTATAGTACATGTATAATCATTGATTACATAAAACCACTAAAAAATGCAATGAAACCATTAAATATTTAACCCCTGCATAGATAAAGAAGGCAACTCTAACTAGTAACTTATTAATGTTTATTCATAGAGTACAAGGGATAAATTTTAAAACAAATGCCTAAGATTTTAATTCTATTGTACCCCCTTAATCTAGACAAAATATTAGATCCTCACCTTATTTATCATGTCTATAAAAATCATAAACCTAACCAACTCTCTCAAGCTACCTAGGAGCTTGATGGAAGAGATGGACTAGTTTCTAGCTTGTTTGAATTGATATCTCATCAATATACTTATCTGATGCCTATACTAATCCCCTTATACAAATTTTTTACTTCCTTTAACCTTGAACTATTTGTACAGGTCTGTACAATCTTGAAACTCTTGTAAAATAGTTTATTTTCTATATTTTTTAAAGATTCAAACTTTGAAATGCCATTGGTGGGTAGGAAGAGGTAAAATATAAGTAAAATAACATTTAAAAATAAGTGGTATAGATGGGGAATCTGAAATTATGCATTTTCATATGTGTGGGACCCATTTGGTGAGTGAAAGATGGGTTTGACCTCTAAAATGGACCCCTTTAAGCATGAAATACCTTGTTATAACTTAGAATGTTTATGAAATATTTTAATACCCTAATAAAATCGTAAATATATTATCTAAAGGTATTTCTAAATACAAGATTTGTTTAAAATACATGTTTGAAGGGTACATTTGATGTCTTAAAAAGCTAAATAAATCTTGAAATAGGTTTGAATTAGTATACAATAGAGAATGACCTTATATATAGATCAAACCTCATGTAATTAATTGGACAAGGTTTAAAAATCTTGTCCATATTTCTATCAAGGTCTCCCTTTGATAAAATGGTTAAAACAAGCCTAAATCCCATGAGGATTAGAAACCTTAAACTTTCCAAATTACCTTAAATCTTGCTAAGAAACCTTAACTTTATCAAACCATGGTTAGGCTATTCAATAGAACTCAAAAAGTACTTTGACACTCTTTTCCTCACTCAAGGGCCACCATGATAGATATCACATCACCTAAAGACCCAAGATAGCCATGACATATGACAATCTTTGTAAGTAATGTCTAATACATATTGTGACACCTTAACCATTGCTAAAAAGCTTTCAAGGAGAATTTAGGAGACCATGACAAGCTCTAGACCATCATGTGAAAGCTTGGATGGATTTCATGTGAACATTTTTGATTGTAGGGGTTGACATTTGGCATGGGAGGCCAAATTGTCAACATGTTTGGTGACTCACAGGGGTTGACCATCCTACTAGTCAAGGGAACCCACTAACTCTCCATGATAGTATGACCTAAAATGAGATGATCTCTTCATTTGAATTGATAATCAGACCAATATCTTATCAAACCTCAAACCTATAGAAATGAAATAACTCAAAATACAAATAAAGAAAAAAAGGAAATATAATAAGACACATGACATGAAATTAACACCTAAACATCTAAGGAAACAACAAGACATGACACAATAAATAAGGCAACTATCACACTAGACATGTGTTGACACACTTATTCAATGAAAGAAAAAAACTACCGTTAAAAACTAACCTAAAGTCAATTTATCTCTCTTCCAAGATCAAATGGAAAGTTCCTTTGATCACTATGGCATTATGAGGTCATATTACCATATGATGATTGGATCAAATATTGGTCACTATATGAGAAATTCCACTTGTGTCTAAAGATGTTAACATGTTCATAGTCTCTTGGAATGGCACTTGGGCCTTCTTGATTCATTCTTAGGTGCATAGGATATCTATGTGAATTAATTACCTAGTCATATCCATACCACATTTATCGACTTTTCATGATAAATCTCATCTCTACCTTAGTCATGGGCTACTCCTGATCAATATGGACAGTTTGATGTGGCTCTTAAAACATTCTTGTAGGGTTGATTTTCAAGAGAGTTGGATATTTTTTCATGACATATTGAGACATTTTATATTGTTTTTCATTCCCTAAGATGAAATATACAACTGAAAATGGGATGATGGGTTGATAACCATGCTTGAAAAACTCAAATAAGTCACCTTTGAATGTGAGGGCATCTTAGGATGGCATGGTTAAAGGGTTGCCTTCTTTTTTTTGGAAATATCTTCTTAAATTTGAATGGGTTCATGACATGCCTCAAGAATGGAGTAACTTAAATTTATTATGTCAAATAGGTTCTTTCATTGATCTTCACATAATTCAAATTTATTTGGGCTCTCGTTAAGTTGAGTAGTGGTTGATGTAGGAGTAGGCATATCATAGTTTGATAAAGATTTTAGAACCATATCTCCTTAGCCATGTTCATGCAGCTCTAAAATTTTTTACCAACCTTGATGGATCATTATAAGCTCCTTCATTTGTCATCATGATCTGATCAACTTGCATGATATCAAGGTCACCTTATTCTTCAACCTCACAGGTTAGTTCACATAGTTTTTTGCCTATTGATATATCTTGAGGACTATCTTGAAAGAGGGAAATTTACATGTCATCAAATAGATCCTATAAATCACCTTGATCCTCACCAATGGGTATTAATTATTATTTGGGCTCATATTTCTCTTACAACTCATCCTCTTTTGCATTCTTGAAGGTTAAGTTATACCCTTCCTCACTAAGGGGTGTGCCAATGAAAATTTCTTCCTCAAGTTCATTTAAGTAAAATTTGTTAGCTACCACCTCAAATTAACCTTATTCACTTCCTTATTTAATGACATGATCATTTTTAAGAAGAAAAATAGAATATAGTTGAAACGATTCTAGAAGAGAGGTAGAGTATGTTTCATTCTTCTCATACAACTGCTCACTTGTAACAACCAACACCTCATCTTTATTTTGCATATTGTTTTTAATAGACTTCCATTATTAGAATTCTTTGGTATCTTGATGAGGGAGGGGTGGGATTTTAATGTTTTCATAACCATATTTAGCTCCAATATATTAATAGAGGTTTGACTGGTCTTCCTTTCCCCATGACTTCACTTTTTGGCTCAAAGTTGGGTTTTTGACACTAGAAACATGTGTTTCAGCTTGAAGAATGAATGAAGGTATCTTTTATTGAGGCTACATTACTCTTTTTATTACCATTAATTGAGACAAGTCTTTTTTTGTAATTTTAATATCTCTCTTTAGGTGGGATTCAAAATTAAACTTTAACTAGTTAGAGATCTCCTTAGGCTGATTGGGAAGGGAATGGTCCTGAAAGTTCTAATCTAAACCATTAAATTTTGGAAGTAGCTACTGAGAAGGGGGGTGAACTAGTATACAAAAATACACGTTTAATTTCAAACCCATTCTGTCATACATCAATTTGATCTAGAAACATGAACATGAAACACATTCATCTAAAGTATGAATAAGAGAATACAACACATCAACACATCATACATGTGGGAAACCCTTTTGGGGAATAAAACCCACTCTAAAGCCTTTAAAAATTAGACTACTTGTCTTATAAGGTATTATAAACTAGAGACTAGTCAAGTTCCTTAGACCAAAATTTAGTGAAATAAAAGTTCTAAAAGGAGCACCAGCCCCTAAGATGATCAAGTCCTTTTGAATCAAAACCTTGATCAAATAATTTTGAGCAAAGTCCTTTAGTGAAATAGCTATTTCACAAAGAACAACTTCCCCTAAGGAAGATCAAGTACTTTATACCCTCTTTTGAAATGAATTCATCTACCTTAGAATTGATGTCTTTGACACCTCAAGATGGAACTTTGATAACATATCCTTATTCATAGACTTAAAATTCATCTAAAACCACCTTTTGGATCATTCCACTCCTCAGCTCCTCCTCAACTCATATACAACCAAAAAACCTACAACAAATCTATCACAACAATCCATACATAAAAATGGGGTCATCCACATAGACCACACTCTAATATACCTCTTAGATTAACCACCAAACTCACACAAACATCATCTATTATTATCTCATCCATAAAGCATCTAAAACATTCCTTTTGGATCAACCTTGACCTCTTCACTCATCCTAAACCTAAAAGAGAATTATTATGACATTATATATATGGCTTATAAGTCATACACATAGTATTTAATCTACTATACTCATCAACCAATCCATTGGTCACATTATCTCTCCTCTCTTCTCCTCTTCAACATTCACTGCTCTCATACAAGCATAGAAACCATCTCCTTTGGTTTCACTATATATAGATTCTTCATGATAAATAACTTCTTGGTCAGAAATTAGACTTGCCTTATCCCTTAAGTATTATATAACATAAATACATGGCTCAATACAATCCTTATAGGTAATTAATAACATCTATGGGTCACCCTTAAGTAGCTACACCTTTTAATTAGGCCCTTATAGCTCTTATTGGTCTCATGGAGACATATTCACCCATTTAGCACTTCATTGAGAAAAAAAGAGCATATGAAAAACTTTAAAATATATGGGTCCACTCATTATGTCCCATTAAAGGTCCTTAAATTATTATAGTCATCTCTTCTCACCTTTATGTATGCTCAATCTACTCACATAGTAGCCTTGTACATAAGAACACCATAAATGAACAAATAAGCAACTTATTGACGATTGTTAATACTTAATATAGATTTATTACACATAAAAATACCACATATATCATCCTAAAATAGTATTAAACACTTTAAAATATCTATTCATCATGAGACATCCAAAAAATAACAAAAACAAGCTCAAATAACCTTTTTGGGTCACTTACAGAACACAATCTTTCACATAGTTAACTTTGGAGCTCAATATATTTATCTATACATACATTAAAACATATTAATAAAATTATATAGATTCACCATGTATTTCTCTTCAAATTTTATTTTTACTTCATCTTCAAATTCATCCTGAATTAAATGTTATGGCATAATCTATGAGCACTAGTTTTTCCTTCATCAATTTTCAAATGCCAACAGTCACAGTTAAACCTTATACATTATGCTATCATCGCATGTCCTCATTTATTATATTAATCACACACCATTTATATTATTATAAGGATATTTACCTTTACCTTTCATCACTCATCATTAGATATTGATCTTGACTACTTCACTTAATGTACTATGTTGATCTCCTATACGTAGTTCAGTCTTTACCTGTGTTAAACATTGGACACCTTAAAATCATCTCACTAAACACACACCATTGATATGTATATGTAAATATAATTATCACAATTATATATTATAATAATCCTCACATTTACCTCTAGTTAATGTTAAACTTTGAACACTCATCTTCATCTCACTTCTTTCTGACACCTTGGAATAAACACGCTCTATTGATCCTTTTCTAAGGAGCTCAATCTTTAAATTTGTTAACAAAAAATCTATTTGACATCTTTGAATTGATACAATCCATTTATATTTATATATATTAATTATTGTGAGCCATTGGATCACCATTTGATCTTGGTCCTTACCCTTCGCAAATTAGGCTAAGTATGGGGACCATTGCAATCTGCTTAGAAGACCATCTTTGTTCCTTAATAACTTTTACCTTAATCAATATCATGACCTAAAAATTTATAAATATGATATCCTCATATAGGATAATATATTAATGTATCAACCTGATCCTAAAACCATTAAAAGTTCCATATATAATTCCATTAATCTATTCATTTGGATTTTTTTGCCACAGAGCCAACTATGCCTAAAATGCCAACTTTGCACATGCATATCTTTTGATGAGATTCATCGCATGACATAAAATTTAGAACATATAAAATAGGAAAAAAAATTAATAAAAAATATGATAAAATCCTAAAAATACCACATTTATGAAATATAACCTCATCAATATGCTTACTCAACTTTTTCTTGCCACATGCAAATTTGGCTATGTATGGGAAAATAATGTCAAACTTCTTGAGAGATGAAATTTTCACTTGCATATATTTTATATTTCTTCATTAAATGAATTTATATTTTTAAAATAATAAATTGGGACTAGTTTTATCACAACCATATGAGCAACTCCACTTGGATCATCCACACATGGCAATTATGACATCATCAAACTACCTACTCAGATTTTTTGCTACTAAACCCAAAATGTCTAAATGAAAACTATGGACTACTAGAAAAATTACACTTGTGTAAAAAATATATATAATCATCCTTAACCTCTTATAAAACCTATTTCACATTCTCAATATTTTAGACTCATCTCTAATAATCTCTAAATAGATAAACTCTAAAGATCAACCAAGCCTACTTCAAGCATACTAGGATAAACATATTACACACTTTGTCATTATCAATTAGACTATCAAGGATCCTCATCCACTCACATGGAAATATACATGACATAATTAAAAATTATCCAACAATCTCCCCCTTTGTAATTGATGTCAACACCCATCATAAAACAATATACAAGTCATCTTCCTTCTCTCTCTTCAAGCACTCTCACAATAAGAACTTTATCCCCCTATGACACAATGACAAAGTGGGTACCAACTGATCATAATGACATAAAAATAATATAAATAGTATAATACCATATTATAAAGGTATTAGAAACTCCCCCTTACCTTAAGCCTACCTCTTCTTGCTTTGACAATTTCCTCTTGCTACATGCCAACACTCTTTAACCAAGCATTGCATCCAATGAAGAAAGAACAAAAAAACACTAAAATATTATGTAACTCACCAAGGAACATATAATATGGACTCCCCATAATATATCTAAGCCATTTCACCTCTTTATCATATTCAAATCTCTACACACCATGAAGAAACACCATATATGCTTACTAGCCTTCTCTCTCAAACCACCTCAAAGACCACCAACATAACTTCATTCCACTCAAAAAATATAAAAAATTATATAAACCAATCCTAATAACTCACCTTTAAATACTCATGCCTTTTTATTTTAGATAAACTTAAAAAAAATCACTCTTCTTCTCACTAGGCATGTTTAGTCTCCGTGTAGCCCTTCTTGGAACTTGTAGAGCTCACAAATTTTAGTAGACACACCTTAAAGACATAAAAATTAATATATAAATCACTCTCATATTCCCGCTCAATAATAAAAATTTGAAACAACTAGATCATCCTCTCAAATATACTTCCCTCGCAAACCTACTAGCCAAAACACATGAACAATATAAAAACCACAAATCTTTAAATCTTTGTGAACCTTGATTTGAAAACCCATTTGGACCATTAAACATATTAATAAGCATAAAAACTTAAGTAATAATGAGAACCACTTTTCTAGTAGAACCTAAAACCCTAGAATCTCAAAACAAACAAGGTGAACATAATACCTTCCAGTCAATGCATACGTCTAAAACTTATTATATACTTGGAGACAACCATCACAAACTTTTGATCCAAAAATTGAGTCTCTACACCTTTAGGAACCTAGACCTACTATACCATGGATTTTTACATGCAATAATAAAGATAAACTTGAGAGTACACAAAAACCTTCAAAAGGCTCAAGTAGGATTATCAAGACACCAAACCACCTCTCCAAATCGTATCTTCCACCTAGATATACCTATTCTAACACCTAAATAAAACCATAAAACTAAAAGACAAAAACCTAAAAAAATCTCCTTTACTCCTAATCCTTCATGATCCTTGGACATATATTCTTATATAACTCATAATATCTCTTTTTTCATGCATGAATATTTAGTACCTTGTCAAATCATATGACCTAGTTTGATCAAGTCATCATATCAATCTTATTGAATTCATAACTATAAAATACATCTTCACTCTTATATCATGATAAAAACATCTCACATATTATCCCATAACTCCATGATTCAATTTGATCATGACATATTCAAAAAAAATTCAAATAATATCCAATCATAGTCAATACTTATATAGATACACCTCATCTTCAGAACACTATGAACTTTTATGACATACAAAAATATTCAGCAAGCCTTTGGTAGACTTATCAAGATCTAGGATATAGGCCTAGAATAAAGTCATTCAGATTATAATCTCACCTTTAATCTACCACAAACTGATATGTAGATAGATATTTGAAACTCACCTTATTTTCAAACCTTCTCATCAAATTAATATCTGATAGCCACCAAGCTTCCTTTAACTGACAAGTGTCTTCTTGAAGCTTAAATAGAGACACCCTTTTGACATAGAGAAACTAAAAGTCCCAAAACTTAGGAGACTCACATATCGCCATACTTTCTCTGACTTATAGTACTACCTCATCATCTGATTGATTTTAAATAGATGCTTGACTTCATTATTTACTTCATATTTTTCAATAAATGCTAACAACACAAAATCTTGATTTCCTTTTTGTCTATCATAGAAAATAAACCATCCTTGGTTTCAAACTAATGTCTCTTGATAGACTTAGGTTTAGAAACCCATGCGTGACCTGTTCTTCATACACTAGGAGCTCCATACACTTGGTTTTTTTTAGAACTCATTTATCCCGTTCTTGTAGTATCTAACAATGTGACTAACTTTATGACATTTAAAACAAAAAAGATCATTCATACATTTTTCTTGATGATTATTTTGATCTTCCTTTTATATCTAGATAGAAGAAAAATTTTGTATATTCTTCATATTTGATTCCTTCTTTGTTGTAGTAAGAAATCCACCTTGATCATGATTATCCTTCATAGCCTTTGGTCTTAATACCATTGAGCGACTCTTAGGAGCATCTTTCTTCTTGCCAAAACTTGAGTTCATCTTCAAAATATTCTTAAATTTTTTGGAAATATTTCCTAATTTATTATAACTTTAGTAAACCATATCATTCAACATACCTCTTGATTGATCTAATAAATTATATCTCTTAGACCAATTACTTCTTTTTCCAAGGCTCCATGAGAACTCATTATTGATTGACGTATTTCTATAGTCCTTAGCTCTATGACTATACCTATAACATGTATAATAATGACCATGTAATAAACTATCAATCCTTGAAGAATTTGATTATCTAATAGACCTTCGTACATTGCTTTAAAAGCTTGCATTCTCCTTGACATACTTAGACGTCTCATTCTTCTTTTTAGTTTTATCCAACTTGACCAAAACCAACTCATGTTGACTCTTCAAGGACCCCATCTCAATCTTTAGCTAAGTGTACTCATATTCTCTTTCTTTAAAATTTACATTTTTAGTCCTTAACTAATCCTAAATAATAATGATATTCTATTAATCCTCTTTGGCCGTGCTGTCTATTTATTTCAATATATATGATTGTACTTTAATGGACTTGATCTATTCTTGATACTTCTTTTCTTCTTTAATAGACATGCCTAACAAATTTTTTTTGTCACTTGAACTTTCACCCCTTGAGGAGATGATTTAGATCTCCTCATTCAATTAGCATAATGGAAACACTTTAGGGCTATGGGTGGCCCAAATTTGAGGTGAGTGTCTAGATTAAGGCTAGTTCCCCTTGATGTACCACTTCCACTTCCACATACCACAACCACACTTACACTTATGAATAAAAGGGTTAAGAATCCTAAACTAACCTAGCTAATAAGGTTATGTAACAAATATATTTTCTACTCACACCACTTTAAATGCACTTGGAACCAAAGAGAAAGTTGCACATACAATTCATCAAACTAAATGTCTTCTTCTAAATCAATGTTTGAAGCAGGGGGTCTTGAAAGGATCATAGATTATGAGGAATATACAATAGGTATTCTAGAAACATTAATGAATATACTACTTTTTATATCTATAATACCCATTAGACACTTCTTTGTAACCTAAAAAAGAGAGATTTCAAACTACACAAGGTACTAGGAAGGATAACATGTCAAGGTAAGAAAAATACACTTTTAAAAGACAAAAAACCATAGTATGCACTTCATGAAGTCATGAATGAGGTAAAAAAATCTTATTTATTATTTCAAGGTAAAAACTAAGTAGGGATTCACCATATTCAGGTAGAGATATTTGTACAACAACTAAAAAAGCTATTATATATAAGATTTATGACGGAAGAGAGAGAGTGTGAAGCTAAACAGTCACTAGAAACACTTGTAAAGAAATAAAAAGGAGTTATAATAAAATTTAATCAAGTATTAAATAGGTAATATAAGGAATAAAATGATAAATGTCTCCCAAATTATCAAACTCCTCCAAATGTGGCATAGATGCTCTCTTGCTTGCATATGAAACCACCCTCATGATTTGCCTTTATTAGACTACCTCACCACTAAATATGGATGGGTTTGATGATTTATATGAGGGTTATGGGTTACTTAAAAGCCTAAATATGCATTTTAGTTGTCTCTAATCATTTATATTCCCTTATATATGAGTAATCATCCCAAATAGTTACAAATGACTCCTTATCATGCACCCCTTACACTTGGAACTAAAAATCCTTCTAATTCTTCAATCCAATCAATGAAAAATGAGGGATGATAATTTATAAGAGTCTCCATGCTATCAAGTTCATCAATCAATCCTTAAAAAGCTTCTTAATTGAATTTTTCATATTTTCACTAAGTGATCACTGCTTGCTCATTAGACTAGCTGAGATGATGAAGATAGTAGACACATATAGGAGCATAGATACCTTAACAAGTGATCATTTATAGTTATAAAAAGTCCCATAATATCTCCCAAAATTGGTTTCATCATCTAAAGCATTTTCATATCTATAAAACACTTAAATTTTTCAAATAAATCCCTATTATACACCATCCATATAAGTGCAGTATAACTCAATTACATGGGGAGCAGACATAAAGAGTCATATATATCTTAAAATCATATCCTTTCCTTTACACTCCATTTGTATTCTCCACTCGTCTTATCTTTCCAATGAGGTCTTTAGAGTGGGTTTGTGAGGGTTTAGAGCAATTTTAGGTCTTAACCTTTATTCATAAAGAATACACATTTTATTTCTCAACCAATGAAACTAAGGGATCCTTGGGGACCATATATAAAATCCCTAAACACCCTAGGCCACTATGCAAACCTTGATGGGATATATGAGCATTTTAATTTGTCCACTAGAGTCATTTTTATGCATTCTATAGGGTCTGAATGCATTCAATCCAAGAAATGGTTTCTTGGTAGTTTAACCTACTAAATAGGGGTATAAACACACCCTATGCTTCCCCAAGAACATTTGAAAAATCATTATAAATCTTTCCAAATGTTGGAAATGAAAAATGACCTCTTATTTGGTCTTAGGCCTAAGCATATCAAATAGGCCTGAGTTTATACTTAAAGCTCAAAAAGGCATTTCTTACTTTTACTTGAATAAAAATGTAAAAAAACCTTTTATATAATCCCATTAATGTGTTCCAATAGGTTAAAAATCTCATCTCATGCCAAAAATGAAAAAAAAACCTTGCTTGACCTCAAAGCGTACCTTTGCCTCAAAGGGTCTAATGCAACCTTAGATGGTTTAAGCTTAAATATTTATCTCCTTCACAATATGAAATGTTTTTTAATGATGTTTTAGGTTTTATATAGCTTTAAAATTTTCCTTTGATTACCTCTTTGACTTTTGGTTTACTCCATTTACTTAATCCTTCAAATCTACCAATCTAGGCTTAAGAGGAAAGTACCCCTTGTCTGAGAAAAAATGGGGGGTACTTACCCTATTATATCCAAAAAAAAAAACATTTTATGGTACTAAAAAACTCATAATAACTCCATGAACAATATTTATACCTTTATTTTATTATTTGGTCACTTAAATACTTCAAAATCCAAGACAAACATATGGAAAAGATAGACTGTATATATTATTCTTTGATGGACTATGTGATGCACAGTCAAGGTTATTCCTTTGATTATTTTCCATGATATGAGGGCCCATTTATTTTATTTATATAATTATTAAGGTTTGAAGTCCTATTACACCATGTTAAACTTCCATTATCCTTACTTGTAGTTTAAACTTACTAAACTGTGTCTTCCCATAGAGGACTGATGCATCTTGCTTATAGGTGAACTTTACATGCTTTAATCCTTCAAAACCATATTTATAAGTTATTAATACTTTATTATATCATTTTTTTGATCTTTATATCCATTTTTTTCATCCACTTGAGCCATGAATCTCTTTAATAAGTCTAAATCACTAGTTCACTACCTGACTAAGTCTTTAAAGTCAACTTTAGATGGAAAGTCTATAGGTACAGCACCTATAGGTGTATATTGAGGTAAAAAATATTTATATAAACTTTTTTTTGTAGTATTTACAAAAAATTTAGGCCTCAAATCATTTAGGAACACATGAATGAATCCTCTAACCTTGCTTATATACTTTGATATTCAAACAGAGTCTCTGTATATGCTAACTAAGACACCCCTATTTTAACCCCTATTGTATATCATTTAGCATCATAAAACCTTGTTTTAGGTGTATTAAATACTTCATGATATATTTTAAATTATATTTTATATTTTTTGGCTGGTATACCTCTTGTAATCCTTAAAAACATCACCCAAACATCTAAACTAGCTCACTAGTCTACTGACTAAGACACTTTATCCTAGTGTATAAACACCTGTAGGTGTGAAGAATGGACTAAAATAATTTATTATTTTTTACTCATGATTATTTATTCCATGGATTTATATTTTATATTTTTTTAACATCTCACCCTAGAATCATTAACTAGTACCAGTTTTGTAAACAAAAGTTACTCAAACTCCCAAAACCTTGTAGATCTCTCTGACTAGTTTCAATAGGTTTAATAGCCACTTTAAGACCCCAAATGACCCTTTTCCACTTTCCATCATCCATGAAAACCTTGAATATTTATTGTATTATATAATTACTACATGATCCAATCCTCATTATGCATTAAAAACCTTAGGAGGCATGTTTTATAATGTCTATAAAAGCCCTTAGACCTTTGTTTTATTTATTTAGGGAAAATAGTCCCTGTATCAGTCCTTAGATCTTTGCATATGGTTTTACCCCTATTTTATTACCTTATCATTATAATTAAATATATCATGATCCCCTTGACATCTTAGGACTCGAATAAAATCTTCAATTCATGTTTAAATCTCTATGAATGCCTCAATCCCCTATTTAGGCCACCTATAGGTAGGAATTTAATGCATGGGCAGTGAGTTGATATGAACAACATGAAAATTCCATTTAAATTGAACTTGTACACTTCAATTAAGCATATTAATTCACACCAAACCATTATAATAAGTTGTAAAATATGCATATCTCTCTAAACATCAACATGACATCATCAAGAGTTGTGAGTGTCTTGAGTTATGTTATGCAGGTAGAGACATGGAAGGAGCAAGAATGTGCAAGAGGAAAATTTTAAAAACCATTAAAATTAATTTTCAATACTCAAATATATGACCATTATAAAAAAAACATCTTGAAATAGCATCCAAACATCTTCTCCCACTCTTGAAGACACCTATAGGTGTAAAATGAACCAGTTTGAAAGCATAAATAAGCCTATAAGAAGGGTTATTAGGAATTTGAGAACAATAATGATAATATTATGATGTATAAACCTATGTATAGGTTATTATAAACACATTAAATAACTAATAATTTCAAACCAAAGAAAAATATTTAGAAACAAGCTCAAACAAGGACCCCTCATAGATGTAAGACTATAAAAATATGCTTAGCTTCCTCACAATGATTCATAAATGAGGATCCATGAAACTAAAACTTTTTTCTATGGATTTTAAGCTTACTAAGACCCCTATAAACTCCCAAGAGCACTCCCTCCAAATCCATTTGTACGGACTGTACCAAGCATTTGAAGTTGACCTTTTAGGCTTGTGAAGGCAAAAAAGAAAGATAATAAGGAAAATTTGATCTTTATAACTTTTTATCTATATAAAAAGCATAGGAAAGACATTATAAATTTCAAGAGACACTTTACTAATGTTTTCACCTAAAGGTGAGCTCACCAAGTCTATACAAGTGCCATTAAGAGCCTATTTTTTAAGAGATTATCCTATTTTTGTGTATAAAACTACTTATTTTATACCTCTGACCACTTGACATTTTATGACTTCATACACATTATAAAATTCTTTGGTGACAAATTCTTACTTGAAAAAATCAATACAAGTAATTTAATGAGCCCAACATGTAACCAAAAGACAATTTTAGCAAATGAACATGGAAAGGGAATAAATAAATGACTTAGGATCACCTTAAAATACTTAAATGACCCTATTATTCTATTTATAAAACAATTTTAAACTTTTTCCATGTTTGACCATATTTTACTAGGGTTGAATTGAGTTGACTAGATAAGTACAAGGAAACTAGGCTTACACCAAGGCTAGGACAATGATAGGTGAGATGTTTAGACATACATGAGACCCTATAAGACATAAGGAAACCTTTAAAAAGTTTTAACATGTAGGGGTTAACCCAACTTGATTAGAATTCAAATTTGGTCAACACTTTTAGCAATTCGTATGGGTAACATGCTTGTTATGTTAAAGATCGGTGGCCTTATCCTATCCATTGGGAAAAGGATATAAAATGCACTCTAAGAATAATAATATCATATCTTTACTTGAATAACAAGATAAATAATTAACCTCAACACATAAAAACAAAAAAACCACACATAAGGTAAGGGAAACAAAAAAAACACACACAAGGCAAGGGAAAGGAATACACACATGTGTCAATCAAGACACTTAGAAAACACAACAAAATAATGAGAAAAATACTTAGGAACATCTAACCAAACATACATTCCTCCTAGATAAAAAGGAAAGTATATTTAATATCCTTCTTCATGATATAGATGAGGGTACCAAGCATGCTTCCGTTTATATGTAGTATTATATGACTCATGCTTCTCTCTTGTTCCTTGGATTGAAATGTCTTTTGATGGAGTCATCTCAAATAAGTCTCTAAGGTAGATGAACTCTTCTTGACCTTAGAAACATACATCATACTATTGCTCCTTTGTCTTATCATGGTATATTTTCATCTCCATGAATGGAACATCTTCTTGAAAGGTTTCATTATTCTTCTCTTTTGTTACAACCTCCTCAAACCATCCAATAAGTTTAGTATCATGGCATTCTAGGAGCGTTTATTGTTCAAAATCCTTCTTGATGCTTTTATAAGTAGCTTCATATGTGGTTTTAGAATCAATCATCAAACCATTTTCAAGATTCCCATAGTCATCATATATTTCTCAATCATTATTTAGACTTTCTTGATGGTGATACTTATCAAAACATACCTTCTCTTCAAAATCTTGTGCTTGCTTTCATATGAGTCTTGCCTTCGAACAATCTTCATATTATTTAAAAATTTGCATATATGTATGTCCCATGTCTTCTTCATACAATGGTAGATTTACCCCTTCAATATTTTCTTCTTCAACCTTATAAGTCATAAATACTTCATTATAAACCTTCTCTTGCTCATCTACAACATCTCCATAGCTATCATAGATAGGATAATCAAAAAAAGAAAACACTTCTTCTTGAACCATATTGTCTTGCTTACCATTGCCTACAGTCAGCTCCAAAGGAGTTGTGGGACCCATGAGACCATCAAACTCATTTCAAATGTCTTCAAATCTCTACCACAATTCATCATCTTCTTTTTTATTAACATCATGAAGGGGCACAAGAGGAGAATCTCCTCCCTCTTATTCTTTGGATTCTAAAAGAACCTCTTCCAAGATTTCTTCTTTAACACAAAGAGGGTCATCTTCATTATCATCACAATATGATGTTTCTTCACAAGAAGTCAGATCTTCCTCATCATCAACCCAATATGAAATATCCATCTCCTTCTCTCTCATGGTGGTGCCAAGATTAGGAATTTTAAAACCAGTAACTTTGACCCAAGAAGGCTTCCAAGGAGCAATGCAGCCCTCACCATTATAATCTAATTTTTCCTCAATGAACTGATCTACATTAGTTTTAATGAATTCATTTTCTTCAAGATTCTCTTGAATAGATATGAGATTATACATTTTGAGTTCCAACTCTTGAATTCTTTTGGCAAGGTTTTCTTGAAATAGCTTCTCTTGGGGGGAGATATGATATTCATTATGAAAGGTAGTAAAAGAAAGTTGAGATAAAGGGTAGAAGGCTTCTTTAGGAGGGGTGGGAGGCAATTTAATAGGTATATATTTCTCTTCACATCTAAATTCTCCATTTAAACATTTTTTGTTCCTCTTTTCACAATATGTCACTACTTCTTTCCAACTTGGGAAGCTAGGCTTAGAGAGTTCTTCATGGGATGAGATGAAAATGGAGGGGTAAATGATAGGCTTAAAAAACTTGGGATTTCCCTGGGCTTAGCATCTTATCTCCAACTTGGTAAGGTAGACTTAGGAACCTAAATTTTTTCTCCATGATGGATTGCATTAAATGCTAGTTTGCCAACTCGATCTCCTTATCAAGATGGGCCTCCAACATCAATATCATTTTCTCAGAATCTTCTCCAATTTGATTGTGAGATAGATCAAATTACGTGAAAATGGTGTCCTTCCATTGGATTCTCTCTTGGATGGACTTCTAATAAGGGAAAATTTTTGGAATGCATGAAGGACTTGGGATATTTTGAAGCATGATTGGATTAGAATTTTCAATGGGTATAGTTGACACACATGAAGGATGATTTGGGGTGTATTGGAGCTAACAAGATTGAGCTGGTTCATGGGATTTCAACCTCTCTTCTATGTGAAAAATTAGACCAAAAAAATCAAGCATCTAACTTATAATACATTTCCAATTAGCTTTATCAATAGGCATCCATTCTCTCTTGACTACTTCTAAAGCACCCCTCACACTCTTGATACAATCACTAGGGATGACTTGACCACAACCATTTATAGTATCAAGATTTAGCATATAGTCCTTATAGGAAATGAGATTCTTCTTGAAACTTGTAATGGACTAACTTGGAGAAGAACTAGGTGAAACATAAGCTTTAGAAGGTTGATTATAGGACTAATGTAAATCATAATAGGGCTGACTATGGCCGTATTGGGACTGACAAGACTAACTAAGGACTTGTTCATATTAATAGGGAATGGGCCAAGATGGATATATTTCACCAACTTGTGTAAAAATAAATTCAAAATCAAAATTAGCAATGATTCATTAATTAGAAGTATATAAAAAAATAAAAAACCTCAATTAGAGTACTTAGACTACTTTAACAATAGATTTGTGCTTGGAGTCACCATTGGTGCTTAGTGGAAATTGCTTCTAAACACTGATATCTTGAGGAAAACACCAAAAATCCTTAAGGAATATACTTTTTAGTCCCACTAAGCATGCCAAAAACTATTTTTAGTTGAACTTTCACCCTTTGAGGAGATGATTCAACTCTCCTAGTTTAAGTGGCATAATGGAAACATCTCATGGCTATGGGTAACCCAAATTTGAGGTGAGTCTCTAGATTAAGGCTAGTTCCCCTTGATGTACCACTTTGACACACCACAACCACACTTAGACTTGTGAGGAAAAGGGTTAAGAAGCCTAAACTAACCTAGATAAGGAGGTGATGAACCAAATATATTGTCTAATCACACTACTTATAGTTCACTTAAACCCAAAGAGAAACTTGCAATGCACTTATAACTAAAGAGAAACTTGAACATACACTTCATCAACCTAAAATATCTTCTTCTTCATCAATGTTTCAAGCAATGGGGTCTTCAAGAGAGCCTAAATTATGAGGAATACATAATAGGTCTTATATAAACACTAATGAATATAATACTCATTATGTTCAATCTCCATTAGACACTTCTTGTTAACTTACAAAAGAGAGATTTCAAACTACACAAGGCACTAGGAAGGATAACATGTCAAGGTAAGCAAAATACACTTGTATAAGACAAAAACCCATAGTATAAACTTCATGAAGTAATTAATGAGGTAAAAATAACATTATTTATTAGCTAAAGGTGAAAATTAATTAGGGCTTTGTGATACTAAAGTGGAGAGATTCATACAATAGCCCAAAAAGCTAGTACATATAAGAATTATGAGAGAAGAGAGAGTGTGAAGCTCAAGAGTCACTAGAGACACTTTTAAATTAATAAAAATGAGTTAAAAAAACATGAAATAAAGAATTAGATATGTCCTATAAGGAATACAAGGTCAAATGTCTCCCAAATTATCAAACTCTTCCAAATGTGGTGTAGATGCTCTCTTGCTTGCATATGAAACTACCATCATGATTTGCCTTCATTAGACTACCTCATCATTGAATGGGGATAAGTATGATGATTTATATAAGGTTAAGTGGTTATTTACAAGCATCCATAGGCATTGGAGTGGTATCTAATCATTCATATTCCCTTTGCCATGAGAAATCACCCCAAATAGTTACAAATAACTCTTTTTCATGCACCCCTTACACTTGGCACTCAAAATTATTCAAATTATTCAACTAAATCTATGAAAAATTAGGTATTACACATTTTGAGAGTCTCCATGCTATTATGTTCATCAATCAAGCCTCAAAAGGCTTCCCAATTGAAGTTTTCATCTTTTTCACTAGGTGATCACTGCTTGCTCACTAAACTGGCTAAGATGAGGAAGATATAAGACACACTTAGGATCTTATATACCTAAGTAATTTATAATGAATAATTATATAAATTCACATACTATCTCCCAAATTTTGTTTCATCATCTGAAGCTTTTCCATATCTATAAAATACTCAAATTTTTCAAATAAAGCCCTATTTTACACCATCCATACAAGTGTAGTGCAACTCAATTACATTGGGAAGAGCCATAATATTATTTTATATCTTCAAATCATCTCCCTAACCCTTACACTCCATTTTGATGATCCACTTGTCTTATCTTTCCAATTGGGTCTTTAGAGAGGGTCTGTGAGGGTTTAGAACAATTTTAGGTCTTAGCCTTTGTTCGAAATGACTACACATTGGAGTTATAAACCAATGCCACTAAGGGATCCCTAGAGACAATCTCTAACATCCTTGAAAAACTTATGCCACTATGAAAAACTTCATGGGAGATATGAGCATTTCAATTTGGCCATTTAGGTTATTTTATGCATTCTACAGGGTTTGAATGCCTTTAATCCAAGAAATGGCTTCTTGGTAGTTTGAATTACTATATATGGGTCTAGACAAAAAATTTGTCTCCCCAAAACATGTCCCAAATCATTATAAATATTTCCAAATGTTGGAAATGAAAAAAGACCTATTTGGTCCTAGGCCTAAGCATGTCAAATAGGCCTAATTTTGTCCTTAAAGCTCAAAAAGGTATTTCATCATTTTCCTTACCTAAAAAAGGTTAAAAAAACTTTTATATAGTCCCATTAATGTGTTAAAATATGTTTAAAATATCATCTCATGCCAAAAATGAAAATGACCCAATGTTTGACCTCAAAGCATACCTTTGCCTCAAAAGGTCTGATTACAACCTTAGATGGTTTGAGCTTCTGTATTTAGTTCCTCCACACTATGGAATATTTTTTCATGGTGTTTTTGGTTTATATATCTTTAAAAATATCCTTAAATGACCTCTTTGAATTTTTGTTTACTCCCTTTACTTAATCCTTCAAATCTACTAATCTAGGCTTAAGGGGAAAGTAACCCTTATCTAAGACAAAATAGGGGTACTTCCCATGTTATCTCAAACCAAATATAAATTTTATGAGACTAAAAAACTCATAATAATTCCATGTACAAGTTTTGGACCCTTGATTTTATGATTTGACCACTCAAATACTTCAAAATCTAAGATAAACCTATGGAAAAGATAGACTGTATATATGGTTCTTTGATGGACTGAATGATGCACGGTCAAGGTTTTTACTTTGATTTATTTCCATGATATGATGGCCTATTAATTTTATTTATATAATTTTTAATGTTTCAATGTTTTTTACATCATGTTAAATTTCAATTAGCCTCACCTATAGTTTAAACTTACTAAATTGTGTCTTCCCTTAGATGACTAATGCACCTTCCCTGTAGGTGCACTTTACATGATTTAAGCCTTAAAACCATGTTTATAAGTTATTTATACTTTATAATATCATATTTTCAAGATTTAGATCCATTTTTTTCATTTACTTGAGTCATGAATCTCTTTAAGAAGTCTAAATCGCTAGCTCACTACATGATTGAGTCCTTACAACCAACTTTAGATGGAAAATTTGTAGGTAAGGCACTTGTAGGTGTATCTTGAGGTAAAAAATATGTATATAAACTTTTTATTTGGACTTTAAAATCATTTTAATCATCAAATCCTCTATTAATACTTTAATGCATCCTCTAACCCTACTTATATACTTTGATCTTCAAACTGAGTCTTTGTATAAGCTATCTAAGACACCCCTATTTTGACCCCTATTATAGGTCATTTAGCATTATAAAACTTTGTTTTATGTTCATTAAATATTTAATTATCTCTATTAAGTTATAATTTATATTTTTGGTCTGGTTTACCTCTTGGAATCCTTAAAAACATCACCCAAACATCCAAATTAGCTCACTAGTCTACTGACTGAGACACTTTGTCATAGTGTATAGACACCTGTAGGTGTGAAGAAGGGACCAAGATAATCTATTCTATTCTATTCTATTTATGATTATTTATTCCATGTATTTATCTTTGATAGTTTTGAAACATATCACCCTATAATCATTATCTAGTACTAGTTTTGTAAACAAAAGTTGCCCAAACTCTTAAAACCCTACAGATCTCTCTAAGTGCTTTCAGTATGTTTGATAGCCACTTTAAGACAACAAACGACCCTTTTACACTTTCTATCATCCATTAAAACCTTGCATATGTATTTTCATATATAATTACTACATGATCCAATATACATCATGGATTGGAAACCTTAGGAGGTATGTTTGAAAATGTTTACAAAAGTGTTTATACCTCTATTTTGGGAAAATAGTCTCTGTATTAATCCTTAGATCTTTGAGAATGTTTTTACCCATATTTTTTTAACTTATCCTTCCAAGGAAATCTATCATGACCCCCTTGACATCTTAAGACTCCAAGAAAAGCTTCAATTCATTTTTAAAACTCTATGAATGCCTTAATCCCCTATTTAGGCCACTTATAGGTGGGAATTTGATGCATGGGCAGTGAGTTGATATGAATAACATGAAAATTCCCTTGAAATTTAACTTTTACACTTCCATTAATCATCTTAATTCACATCAAACCATTATAATAAGTTATAAAATATGTACACTTCTCCAAAGGTTGTCATCAGAGGTTGTGAGTGTCTTGAGTTGTGTTATGTAGGAAAAGACGTGGAAAGAGAAAGAATATACAAGGGGAAAATCTTCCAAACCACTAAAATTCATTTTAAATACTCAAATATATGAACATTATCAAAAAAACATCTTGAAACAACATCAAAATATCTTCTCCCACTCCTGAAGGCACCTTTAGGTGTGAAAGGAACCTGTTTGAAATCATAAACAAGCCCATAAGAGGATATCTTAGGCATTTGAGAACACTCATGCTAATATTGTGATGGATAAACCTATAGAGAGGCTCTAATAAACACATTAAATAACCAAAAATGTCAAACCAAAGTAAAAGGTTCAAAAACAAGATCGAATAGGGACCCCTCATGCATATAAGAGCATAAAAAGTTGCCTAGATTCTTAAAAATTATTTATAAAGGAGGAGACATGAATCTCAAAATTGTTTCCATGGATTTGAACCTGACTAAGACCCCTCTCAAATCCTAAGATAACTCCCTCCAACTCCATCTATATGGACTATACCAAACATTTGAAGTTGGCCCTTTTTGGCTTGTGAAGGCAAGAAAGAAAGAGAAGAAGGAAAATTTTATGTTTCTATATTTGTTTCTACACACTAGGCATAGGGAAGACCTTAAGAAGCTTAATAGACACTTTACTCATGTTTTCACCTAAAGGTGAGCTCACCAAGTTCGTACAAGTGCCATTAAGAGCCTATTTTTAGGAAATTATCTTATTTTTATGCGTGAAACTATTTTTTTTCTACCTCTAACCACTTACTAACATGTTATAACTTCATCCACATTATAAACTTCTTTGGTGATAAATACTTGAAAAAATTTGTACAATTCATTTAATGAGCCCAACATGTTACCAAAAGGCACTTTTAGCAAATGAACATGGAAAGGGGAAAAATACATGAATTAGGATCACCTTAAAATACTTAAATGACCCTTAAAAAAATTTAAAAATAATTTGAAACTTTGACCATGTTTGATCATAGTTGACTAGGGTTGACATGAGTTGACTAGACAAGTACAAGGAAATTAGGCTTACACCAAGGCTAGGACAAGGATAGTTGAGATGTTTAGAAACACATGAGACCCTATAAGACATATGGAAACATTAAAAAAGTTTCAATATGTAGATTTTGACCCAATTCCCTTAAGAGAACTAACTTGTGCTACAAGACCTTATATCATTTTCTTCATTATATGATTATGTTCATTAAGCTCCTCAAGCTTCATCTCTTGTGCATCATCCTTAGGAATAGACTTAATCTTCCTAGTCTCAGTATGAATAATATATTCTTTAAGACTTTTGACCATTGATATCAACTCAAGATTTTCTTTCCTCAATTGCTTAGCCATCTTGTGCTACTTAGGATCTCCTTCGAGCTATTAATATTCTTCCAAAGTATCAACCCTAAAACCAATTATTGGAAGTAGCTATTGAGGGGGGGTGAATTATTATACAATAATGTACATTCAATTTCAAAACCATTCCATCATACATCAACTTGATCTAGAAACATAAACATGAAAGCACATTCATCCAAAGCATGAACAAGAACATACAACACGTAAACACATCATATACATGGGAAACCTTCTTGGGGAATACAAAACACTCTCAAACTTGAAAACACTTAGACCACTTGTCCTATAAGGTATTAAAAACTAGAGACTATTCAAGTCCTTTAGACCATAATTTAGTGAAACAAAAGTTTCACAAAGAGCACCAACCTCTAAGATGATCAAGTCCTTTTGACCCGAAACCTTGATCAAATCTTTTTAACCAAAAGCCTTTAGTGAGACACCTATTTCACAAGGAGAAAATACCTATAAATAATATCATTTCCTTTAGACCCTCCTTTAAAATTAATACCTCTACCTTAAAACTGATGTATTCAACACCTGATGATGGACCTCTAATAACATAACCTTCATCAGAACCTTCGTCATAGACTTACAATGCATCTAAACCACCTTTTGGATCATTCCACTTCTTAGCTCATATACAACCACCAAAACTAAAACATCTCTATCAAAATAATATAAACATGAAAATGGGGTCATCCACATAAACCAAACTCTAATCTTCTTCTTAGATCAACCATCAAGATCACATAAACATCATCTATCCTTTTCTCATCCAAAAAGCATCAAAAACATCCTTTTGGATCAACCTAGACCTCTTCACTCATCCTCAAATTGTAAGATCACTATTATAACATAAAAAATATGACCTACAAGTCATATACATAGTCCTCAATATATTCTACTAATCAACCCTTCAACTAGGCACATTATCTCTCCTCTCTTCTTTTCTTCAATACTCACTACTCTCACAAAAGCTTAGAAACCATCTCTTTTGGTTTCAATATATATAGAGTCTTCATGATAAATAGCTTCTTGTTCATCCATTCAACTTGAACTAACATTTAAGGCTTCTATCACATCAAGACATGGCTCAATACAATCCTCATAGGTCAGTCATATCATCTATGAGTCATCCTTAAGCAGATACACCTTTCAATTAGGTCCTTATAACTCTTATAGGTCTCATGAAGACCTATTCACCCATTTATCACTTCATCAAGAAAAATAAGAACATAAGACCAATTTAAAATACATGGGTCTGATATTTATGTCTTCTTTGATATCCTCAAATGATTATAGTCATCTCTTCTCACCTCTGCATATGCTCAATCTACTCACACAATAGCCTTATACATAGGAACACCATGAGCAAACACATAAAAAAATTATGATTAATTGTTAATAATAAATATAGAGTGATCACACCTAAAAATAACCCATATATAATCCTCAAGGAGTCTAAAACACTTTATAATATCTAGTTCATCATGAGACATCCAAATAATAACAAAAACAAGCTCAAATAACCTTCTCAGGTCACTTGTAGAACATAGTCAACATTCAACATCAATATATTAGTTTTTACATAAATTAAAACATCTTAATCACATTATCTAAATGAACCATTTATTTCTCTTCAAATTTTGTTTTTACTTCATCTTCAAATTCATCTCTAATCAAAATTTATGTCACAAACACTAAGTAATGTTTTTTTCTTCATTAATTTTCAAATGCTAATGGTCACAGTTAAACCTCAAACATTATGCTATCATCTCATGTCCTAAATAATTATATTAATCATGGAACATAAATATTATTGTAATTATATATACCTTTACCTTTCATCACTCATTGTTGGATCTTCATCTTGACTATTTGACTTAATGTACTCCATCGATCTCATGTACTTAGTTCGGTCTTTATCTATGTTAAACATTGGACATATTGAAATCATATCCATCAATACACACAATTTATTTTTATATGTATAATAATCCTCTCACTATTATGTATTATAATAACACTTGTACTCATCTAATTGATTTCTAACACCTTGAAATAAACATGCTTCGTTGATCCTCTTGTAAGGAGCTCGATCTTTAACTTTGTTAACCAATGAGAAATTTGACCTCTTTGAATCTATATGCTCCATTTATCTTGATATAAATGAATTATCTCAAGATTTTTGATCTTCATTTGGTCCTGGTATTTATCGTTCACAAATTTGGCTAAGTATGCAGACCATTACATTCTATAGGGAAGGTTATCTTTGCTCCTTAATAACTTTTACCTCGATCAATATCATGACCTAAAACTTGAGCCATATGATATCCTCATATAGTATAATAAATTAATGAATAAACCTGATCCTATAACATTTGAACATGAAATATATAAATACATTAATCTTCTCATTCATATTTTTCTACCACAAAGCCAACTATGCCTAGAACTACTTGGAAAGCCAACTTTGCACATGCATATCTTTTGATGTGATTCATTACATGACTTTAAATTTATCAGATATCAACCAGGCACACAAATTAACAAAAAAATATGATAAAATATTTATAAAACTACCACATGTAAAAAATATAAATTCATCAATATTCTTACTTGGCTTTTTCTTGCCAATGACATGCAAATTTGGCTAAGTATGGGAAAACACTATCAAATTGCTTGGGAGCCCAACTTTGCACTTACATATATTTTGTCACACTTCATTTCATGACCTAAAATTTATAGAATATAAAATTGGGAATAATTTGATCACAACTATATGACCAACTCCCCCTAACTCATCCACATGTGGAAATTATAATGTCATCAAACTACCTACTCATATTTTTTACCACTAGACCCAAAATGTCTATATGAAAACTATGGACTACCAGATGAATTAAAATTATGTAAAAAATATATATAATCATACTTGACCCTTTATATAATATATTTCACATTCTAAATACTTCAAACTCATCTCTGATCATCTCTAAATAGATAAACTTTGAAGATCAACCAAGCCTACTTCAAACATACTAGGATAAGCATATTATACACTTTGTCATTGTCACTTAGATTATAAAGGAACTTCATGAACTCACCTAGACACCTATATGTCATAGACATGACATAATTAACAAATATTTAACATGAAACTCATCCCTCTCAACACACACTTCTTCCCTCCTTTGAACACTCTATTGAATAGACTTCTAAGTAAGAAAGGCTTGAGGAACTTGTGGGGAACTTAGAAGGCTTTGAAACTCACTTACTTTGGAATATTGAGGGAGAATGGTATGATTGATATAGGATTTATTTGGGATGTATAAGGTAACATGAGGCTAGTAAACTTGGATTTTATTCCCTTCATGTACTACTAGCTTCTCCTCTATGCTTGAAACTAGACCACCTATGTCCAACATATCACTACTTGGCCTTGACCAATATTCTTTCATAAGAGATTCCAAATCCATCTTAGCTTAATATAATAATGTTATTATAATATTATTAACATGACTAGGAACTTATTGACTATACCCTTTTTATGTGTCAATCCCCATTATGTGTCTCTCATTACCCCATGAGGTTTGCTTAAAGCTTGAAATGGACTGGTTTGAGACATGGATAGGCTAACTAGAAGTATCATGATGTTGTCAAGGATGATTGTGAAGATAGGTAGGTTTCAAAATATGATGATAAGACTCAAAAAAAGAGTAAGGGTGATATTCTTGGTAGTAAAGAGGCTCATAAGACTGATGTAAACCTTCATGTTGCTAATAATGGTCAATGTAGGGTTAATAGGGCTCATAGTGCATTTGGTATATGTCATAGGGCTGATGAAAAGGAGGTGTATGATATATTTTTTCTCCATATGAAACCATTAAACATAATATAACAATTAAATATCAAAGTAAACTATCAATAATAGTTGTTCTTACCCTTGAGATGATGACCTTATGATGTCTAACAACATAAAATATGACTACAAATTTACCACTAAAGTGCTTGAAGATTCTTGAGATCATCCAATGCTACAAGTTCATTCTCCAAATAACTTGAATCCTAGTCCCATTAGGCATGATATAACTATTAACACTAAAAACTACACCCAAATAAGAGGTTGTTCAGTCCTACTTCCAAGTCTAGGGTAACATGGGATTGGTTCAAAGGTTATGGGTGACCTATAGGAAGACCAAACCTCTAGTTATTTGGATAGCTCACTTGGTACATAAATTTGAGCTCACTTAATAATACCTACTAATTTATTGGGGTGAAAATGAATAGAGGGATGCATGAAAGAAACCTAACATAATGAGGTGATTCACCAATATTGATCTATCCACTCTAAGTAATATTCAATCAACACTTTCTAAATCTAGTAAAGATTAATGACTGAAATAAGATTCTTAATGACCTCCAAAACATAAGTATTTCATGTGGATACTATGTTGTATGTCTACATCTTGAACGTAATGTACAATATGCATGTTTAAGAAATTATCAACTAGCTTACTCTTCAATATAGATACCAATAACTTAGCACATCACCTGACCTACATAGGATAGCATTCTAGAACCTAGGTGAAGGAAAGGACCAAAAAATGAGAATGTAAATTCACACTTATAAAAATAAACAAATGTATACACACTAATTCTATAAAATAAACATGAAAATAGTCCTTTCTTTGGTAGAGTTTCGTTACACCCAATCGAGGGATGTGTATGATGGCCTAAAAGCCTTAATATATAGAATATGAGAAAGAAAGAAAAGAGGGTATGGTGTATAAGTGTGGAGGAGAGGTCATGATGACCCTCACTCACTCCAATAATTATTTATAAGTTGAAAAATAGTCTTCATGTTTGCTCCACACACTAACCCCATGATTGGCGGTCTTCAATGAACTTTTTGGGCATTGAGACAGAGTGGTGGAGTATAAATCAGTCTTAGATGACCTTATATAAGACGTAAATATTAAATTTGATATTAAAAAAATTCATTTTTATAATTTAAAAGATTCATGATGCTCTAATTAGGCCTCCATGATGTATTAAGTAGCCTTTCATCCCCTTTTGCATGTTGACTAGGCTAAGAAATTACCCATTCTCCATGATGACCATGAAGTGTGTCTGATAACATTTATGCATCAATTAAAAGGTGTTATTACCATAAAATGACCCACTTATTATCTTACCTACACCCAAAAACATATTTATTTATTGTCAAAACCTTCATTGCTCCCTTGGCAAGCTTGTAAAGGCCAATTTCAAGTGTTCATTTTATATAGTATGGTGGGAGTTGGGACATCAGATTGTTTCCATAGGATGGGATTCCAATGAGATTAAAATTCATGTAAATACTCATTATATTAGTTTTATCTTCTTTATAAATAATTGTTAAGACACGAAACTACTCTAAAACTATTTGTAAACCTCACAAGATCATTTTTCTCCTTGAAATGATAATTTTAGACTAGTTGGAAGCATGAATGAAGTTTAAAATTATATATATGGTTTTTAAAATCATTTAAAATTATTTTAAAAGTATCATGTGGCATGTGTGATCTCAATAGATCAATAAAACTCTTCTTTTGCATAATTTACAAGCTAAATGTCATGGTTCCTTGATTGATTTAGGGTTTTCAACAATAAAATAATGTATATTAAGGTTTAAAATCATATATCACTCTATAAATTTAAATAATATGGTTCTCCATTCTCATACACACCCATATACTCTCAACATGAAGGAAATCTACATAATCTCACTAGTGCATCAGTCATCATGAGTAAACAAGTTTTGTTATGTTGAAGGTACTAAATTGCATATAAGGAATAATATATTATTTTTATGATGTGTTTAATTCCTTAAAATTCATATAAATTTTCTTTAGATCATTTTTATGACATAAAAAGGAACAAAAATGGGGTCATGTTCTTGTGACTTACTAAGGGACTATTTAGCCTGTAAATGAGAGTTTAATATGGTAATTTATTTGAATACAAAAGAAACAAATACTTTAGAATGGTTATACATGGAATTAAAAGATTAAAAAAATCTAAAAATTAAATATATAAATTTTATCTTCTCATCTCATCACAAATACATCAAATTAAACTGACTATAAGTATAGACTTGAGGCTGTGTTATAACCCTGCCTACACAAAGGTGAAGCAAAATGGTGACAAATGTTACATTAGAAATTTGGTTCAAAGTGATGATCTCATGGAACATTGAACGTTTTTAAATAGTTATATAATGGTATTATATTCATATTCAAAGGGAATAAAATGATAAAAGGTAAACCTACAGATATGCAGACCTATAGGTCTCCCCATCATCTAAATGCCATGCATTTTGCTACTAAGATAAAGTTCAAAAGCTATATATACCATGAAAAATATGGGTAGGTAGTGTATTAAATTTATTTAGTTAATATAATGTATATTAATGAGTTTGATACTCAATTATTGAATTTTAAAAACCAACTTTGATGACTACAGTTAGATAGGACTTTCAAGCCTATGTAAATACATGAGATGAAGTTTGTTTAAGAACTGAAGTTTGAGGGTCAGAAGAGTGATGAAATTTAGTTTTGGATAATTTTATAATTATTATATTTAATTTAAATAATTATATGTTTATTTAAGTACATATTATTGGATTTTAATCAAACCTAAAGCTCAAATTTACCACACATAGTCAGGCCTACTTGAGAGATGCAAACTCACCTTCAATTATTATAAGATAAGATGTAATGTTTTATATGAGATATGATTTTATAATGAATATAAGTGTTAAATTAATTATTTAAAAAGTTATAATGGAAATAATTTAGGGTCTCTACCTTGGATAACTCTTAAGATCTTAGTCAAGACATTTAGTGAAGATTACACAGGCCCATGTACAAGATGACAAAAAAAATTATGTTTTTAAGGATATTTTTATGATATAATAGTATAAATAATATTATTTATTTATTTAAATATTAATATATAGTTTTTATATCCACTAAATAACTAAAAAAAGGCTTTTAGGGCCAAACTAGTAAATTGGTCTATAAACCCTGGGCATAGTCTAAACTAGACTTCATAGCTCTTAAGGAGATAAAATGCATTGGTAAAGAATTTGAATATATATTTAGAGATTATATGGACATAAATATGTTATATTAAATTTGAAACAAACTTTAAGACACCACCTTTATGCTTAAATCTCTCATAGACTTCATAGTTGCATACTCAGCCACCTGAGAGGCACTAACTTTTGTTCAGATCTCCCATGAAAAGATAAAAGGTGGAAAAATAAGTTTGGAGTTTTTTTATAGGTATATAAACTTTCATAATATGTCATTGGTTTAGGGAAAGATGATTTATCCTCTATGAATAATCATTAAGAACCTAACACACTTTAAACCCTCCTAAACCCCTCACAGTGACCCAATGGGAGAAAAATAATTTAAAAGGAATTAAAATGGATTGTTTTGACCTTGAAATAACCTTGGTGATATTTTTAAGTCTCTTTATCACCTAAACATGGTACTAGTTGACACGTGCAAAGTATAGGTTATAGGGAATTGTCTTAAAAACATGGTTGTAGGCTTATTTATGAGGCTGCAAGGTAAGGACTGGCATCCAAAATAGGTAAATAGTTATATAAAGATTTAGTAAAGGTTAAATAATATTATAATTTCCTATTTATCCCTCCTAAGAAGGTATATGAGCTATCTAAGTCATCAAGTGGGGTTAAAATATGATAAATACACCATTTTGGCTAGTCAAGAAACCTATCTCAAGCCTATGGAGTACAAATGGAGAGCCTCTTGTTAGTATTTTGAGTTTTATGATGATTTTTTAGACTTAAAAAACCATTTCAAAGATTTATAACCTAATAAATTCTAGTCAAATCACTTCAAATGCATCTCAATCCTATTCAAGCACCTAGGCTAGGGTTTTAGGCATTTCATGGTTCAAACATATGTATAGGGTATTAGAAGCTAAAATTTGGAATGGATAATGGTAAAACTATGGGTAAATTTAATCAAAAACATTTATGAAGTTTCACATGTGTCAGAGACAATTTGAGCCAAAACTCAATTTCTAGGCCTAAAGGCCTAATTGAAGCCTAATTAGAGAGAGATCAAGTGAATACGTGTACTTTCTATTGCCTTCAAGACATGAAATTTAAAAAATATATATAAGGGAATACTATGTACTTAAAAAATTACTTATTTATCCAAGATCATCCGTACATTATTCCACCCAATGAGCTTTGTGTGTTTTCAGTTCTACAATGAATTGAAGTCTAGTGAGAGCTTAAGGTGCAAAATGAGGCCTTGATGAGTGTTTAATGGATTAAAAAGATTTTTTTAGGTATAATAAGATATTAATATACCTTTCATGGAGATATATTTCATTTATAAGGACAAAATCAATATTTGACACTTGTAAGCAAGGTGAGGTGTGGTAGAGCTAAGGGGTTTCAAGACACTTGAAGAGTTACTTGATGATCACCACTAAGATGTAAGCTTGGAGAGATAATAAGAAAATTCAATGTGTCAAATATGAAGACAAAATATAGTCAAGATGACTTGATGACCAAAGAGTGCCACTTTTCACTCTCTAAGCCATCAGAAGGGGTAATTTTGAAGAAGGCAAGGTGTCAAAAAACTACACAAACTCCTATGCCACTTAGAAGATGATGCATATTTAAGATAATAACACATGTATTTAAATACCTAATTAAACTATTTAAAAATCTTTTCTTGGTTATATCTCTCATTTGACACATTCCATGGCTCAATTTTATGCTCCTCTCTCTTCTTTTCTAATTGTCTCTTTAAAATCAACCTTGTTTGGCTTGTTATGTATCATCCACATGGGTATGGAGAATACATGCCCATTTTAAAGTATTTTATGAATGTTAAAATACTATTTTTACCATCTACTTTAACTGATTGAATGCATGTACATGACTAGTTGATCTTGTCAAGTGTTTTTCTTAGCTTTCCTTGGCATGTTGTCCTTTTATATAATTCATATGTAGTTTGAAACCTTCTTTGTAGGTCATGTGAAGTGTCCAAGTGAAGCATGAAGGTTGAGTGATTTTTATACTCATTAGTTTCATCCCATGACCTTTTTATTAGTCCTCCTTTCCCAAAGGTATTTTACAACCTTCAAATGACTTTTTAATGTAGAGAGGCAAATTAGGATTAGTATGTGTTTAGGTTAGTCTCATAGTTGATGTGTACATACAACTAGTTGGTAGAGGTCAAATTATTTTATTACATCACCTCCATTAAAGTAGGTTTCTCTCCCTTTTCCTAACAATTTTATGGATTAGTGAATAAGCCTAAGTGGTACATCAAGGGGAAGTATCCCTATAACCTAGAGATTTAATCCACTTAAAGGTCACCCAAAACCTAGGATTGTCTCCATGCTAACCCAAATTTGAAAGGCTTGAACAATATTCCAAGGGTGAAAATTTGGGTGATAACAATTTTAGCATGCCCAATGAGATATATGTCCGAAGTGGTTGAAGGTTTTTTGGTGTTGTCCTTCAACATTTAATCCTTTAGAAGCATTAAACAAACATCAATGGCCACTCTAAATGAACTATAATTCATATAAGAAGTCCAAGTGCCCAAAAATCATAAATTGATATGTATTCTCAATTTCCATTTGGTGAAAATTCATATCCTATACCTCCATATTCTTCATATCATAATGAGGATGTTAATTTTTTCTCATCAAGTAGCTCTCAAATAAATATTCATCAAGTTTACCAACATCCCATTTATTCCTCTAATCAACCTCAATAAAGTTGTGTTGATCCTACTTAATCCTTATCCAAATTTAAACAAATCATACTAGAATGCAAAAGGATCATGACGAAGAGTGAAAAAGATATTGAGATTGGTCTATCTTGACTATCCATGCCATACAATACCTTATATATGTCATTCAGAACTTTTGGAGTGGTTAGGAAGCTATTGGAGTAGACCACCTGGTCAATGAAAATAGAGAGGTGAAAAGATGGATATATCTAATGGGAGGTAAGCTAATGACTTGGGATAAAAATTACATCTAGTCCAACCAACGATATCTACCCCCTCTTACACCAATCTAATCTCAATCTATTCCAAACTCATCTCAAGTTTCAATATGCAATCAAGAGAGGTTTATGCCAATACAATCTTCATCCACTCTTCCTCATGAGCTTGAGATCACCCCGTTCCTAGAGACATTCTTGGACTATGACTACTGATTTTGTTATGCCTACTCTTGAGAAAGAACCTTCTTCCATGCCTATCCAAAGTCAAGAAATGAATCATTTTAAGGAAGCCAATTAAAGAGACCTCCCATGTTCTTTAATCCTTTCACCTACACTCCAACATGATATTTTAGTCATCCATGAAGTTCAAGAAAACTCTAAGTTTGAAATTTCAATTAAAGAATGGAAGAAGAATAATACAAAAAATTCAATTCAGTTCTTTTCTCCTTATAGTACTAAAAAATTAGACATGAAATAGGTTTGTCATGGTTTTAAAATTAAAGAGTAAATGGATGATGACATGATAGTTATGAGTTAAATTTTATCAGTTGAGGTCCACTTGGATAACCTTCAAGAGTGTTTAAATGACCAAGAAAAAGTAGATATTTTATTTGAATTTCCCTTCTTCAATGAATATGATGATCCCATATCTTATAAAAAAATGGAGTTGAAGGAGTTAATTTTAGTGAAACCATCAATAAGTATCCTTAAACAAGACATACATGAGCAATCTATAGTTCCAAGTAATCATGAAGAAGTAGTGATAGTCCTTGATAATCAAAGTGAAGAGAACTCATTATAGTAGTTATAACATGACTTCATGGGAGAGATTGAAGTGTTAAATAGTAGTGGATCTCTTGAATATCAAGATGATAATACTAATATTATAGAGCATGAGGTACATATTAAAGGAGATAATTATTACATGGTAGTCTTGAGTGATGTTGTATCTGATTATGAGGTAAAATTTCATGAAGACAATTTGGTCACAAGCCCT
>JARHVA010000154.1:4507500-4510000 GCA_037957365.1 Torreya grandis | reverse complement strand
TTTATTTATAAGAATAGTATGAACACTATTATGTCCATCAATCTCTGTATAATGAGATGTCCAGGCAATATTATTGCAATTTAAAGTATTTTGAGTAGCATACGATTGAACTTTCAATCGATCATCTTCTCATTTTAGCTGAGAAGTTACTAAAGGTCTGGATCTCCATAACTTTTCATGAAATTCTTCATGAATTTTAGTGACAGTCATAATTGCTTTTGACTGAAATTCTTTGGTAAGATAATCAGCTAAAGAATTTTCCTTTCCTGTAATATGCTCAACTGTGAAATCAAAATCTGCTAAATAAGTTGCCCACCTGATCAATCAGCTTACAAATCCTTTCTTCAAATTATCAGCTGAATTTAAAATACTCATAAAATTTTTCAAATCAGAATGAACAATGAAATGTTCTGACCTTATGAAGAACATAAAAGCTTGAATAGCTTTTATTACTGCTAAGATTTATTTATGAGTTGAATGGTAATTCAATTGAGCTTTCTTGAATGAACCTGAAGCATACCTGCAAAGTTTTTTAGACCCGTCAGACATTTTTTATTTAAGCACTACACCCCAATATTCATAAGATGCATCTACCTCAATAATTTTCTGGCCATTGTCTGATAACTGCAAAGGAGGCAAGTTAGCACATTTTTGTTTAATATGTTGAACAACTAAAGTCATTTCATTGGACCATGTAGGAGGATTTTTAGACAGTCTTTTATTCAAAAGAATTCTATCTTGGGCAATATTAAAATAATGACCAGCTATGTAATTTACATAACCCAAGAATCTTTGCAACATAGTTTTATCTGTAAGTTCATCAAGAAAATTTTGAATACTCTGCAACACATGAGGCTGAACTGTGACTTTTCCTGAATTAATGGTTATTCCCAGAAAATCAATTTCATCTTTTAACACAACCATTTTCTTTTCTGAAAGAACTAAACCATTATCATAAATAATCTGATAAAACTATTGTAGATGTTTGATGTGATCCTTAGGAAAATTACTGAAAACAAGAATATCATCAATATACACAATTATAAACTGACTATAGGTAGCAAATATTTCATTCATCATTTTCTGAAATATACTAGGAGCAGTCTTTAATCTGAATGGAAGCACATTCCATTCATACTATCCAAAAGGAGTGGTGAATGCTGTCTTATACCGATCTTTTTCTGCTACCTGTATTTGCCAGAATCTTGATTTCAAATCAAATTTACTATACACTTTACTACCAGTTAGTCTTTACAGAATTTCATCCTTAGAAGGGATAGGATGTTGGATAGGAACCACATGCCTATTCAGAGGGATATTATTTATGACTAATCTTTTCTTACCTCTAACCTGCTCACTTCTTTTATTGACATAGAATGCTTCACAACCCCATGGGCTTGAAGAATCTCTGATCAGGCCTTGCTGCTTTAATTGCTGAATTTCTTCCCAACATTCAGCTCTAAGTGACATACCACAATGGTGAGCTTTAAACTTGGGTCCAACCATTTTTCCATTCTTATCAGTGACTAACTTTAAATCTATATTACATACATGAACCTTTCTGTGCTGAAAAGCAAGTGGATTATCTGAACAATCTCTGACGATCTTTGCAAGCACAGGGTCAATATCAATCTTACAACAATTTATTTTTTGAAACAACCATTGATTATTTACAGGCTTCTAAACTTTTTATTTCAATGGAATTATGCATTCATATCTATGCTTTTTATAAAGTGAATACTTTTGTGCCAACAAAATTTCATGCTTGTTAATGGTGATCGGATAGAAGCAAGAAAGATTATCTGATCCGAACATCATGTCAAACAATGGCATCTCATGATGGATAACCTTAAAATTAAACACAGTGTTACCTAGCAGAACAAGAACACTAGCTGAATATTCAAAAATGATCGTCTTAGTATTGAATGTTAGATGAACAAAATCAGGAATCCATTTATCTTCAAGGATGGCATGAAATCTAGCTAATGAGGCATCAACACCAGTATCAAGTAAAACATCTAAAGCATAGGCTTTAAATCCTTTCCATTTTATACTAACCTCATAGACTGGATTGCTAGTTTCATGAACTGAAACTTGATGAATATTATTATCCACTATCATGTGGGTAGCAACATATTCTGCTTCTACAACATCAGCGACTCTTAGGGGTTCTTCTTCAAATTTTTGTTCTTCATCTGCTTCTTCTCTAAGTAGAGTTTCTAATTCTGCTTGAGCTTTGTGGAGAAATAATTGAAGCATTTTGATGCGCTTTGTTCTCCATTCTTTTTTATGCAAATCTGTAGAAGAACTAACAGCTTCTTTTCCTTTATCAATATTGTGCTGAGAAAACTGAGAAGACAGAGAAACTTTTTTTTTTTGATTAAATTCTATCTGATTTAAGTATCTTCTTTCAGTATCCTGAATCTGACTTTGTAAAAACATTTTCTCAGACATCATATATGGAGGCAAACTATCATACCTTTGTTTCAACATTTGCAAT
>JARHVA010000154.1:4500000-4502500 GCA_037957365.1 Torreya grandis | reverse complement strand
CATCAATGTAACAAATGATGAAATTACTATAAGCTGCAAATATATTATTCATCATCCTTTGGAATATGCTTGGTGCAGTCTTCAACCCAAATGGAAGCACGTTCCATTCGTACTGACCAAAAGGTGTGATGAATGCTGTCTTATAGCGATCTTCCTCTGCAACCTGTATTTGCCAGAAACCAGATTTAAGGTCGAACTTGCTGTAGACCTTACTGTTAGTTAGGCTGTTTAAAATCTCATCCTTTGATGGAATAGGATGCTGAATGGGAACCACATGCTTATTACAAGGGATGTAATTTATTACCAACCTTTTCTTTCCTCTTACCTGTTCGCTCCTTTTGTTCACATAGAACGCTTCGCATCCCCAGGGACTATTGGAATCTCTAATAAGTCCTTGTTCTTTTAACTGTTTTAATTTTACAAAACATTCGGATCTAAGAGTAGGAGACATGCCACTGTGATGAGCTTTAAACATTGGTTCAATCACTTTTCCCGACTGATCTGTTTTCAGCTGTAACTCTATATGGCAAATGTGAGTTTTCCTATGTGCAAATGCTTGAGGATTTTCTGAACATAAATCCTTTTTGATTTTTGCAAGCACAGGATCTAAATCAACTTTACAAAAATTGATTTTCTGAATCAACCATTGTTGATTAGTAGGCTTTTTTGCCTTTGTTTTTAAAGGAACTTTGCATTCATACTTATGCTTTTTGTACAGAGAATATTTCTGTGCAAGAATTATCTCATGCTTCTGTATAGTTATTGGGTAAAAACAAGAAAGATTATCAGACCCAAAAACCATATCATATAAAGGCATTTCATGCTGAATTACCTTGAAATTAAATATCTGATCTCCCAAGACAACAGGAATACTTGCTGAATATTCTGAGATAATAGTCTTGGTATTAAATGTAAGTCTGACAAAGTCAGGCATCCATTTGTCTTCAAGAATTGCATGGAATCTTGCCAGAGAGGCTTCTGCTCCAGTATCTAGCAAAACATCTAAAGCATAAGGTTTAAATCCACCCCATTTGATTTCTATTTCATATACAGGGTTAGTGGTTTCTAAAACAGAGATTTGATGAATAGAATGATCATCTATCATATGTGTCACTGCATATTCTGCTTCAGCAGCGTCTGCAACTCGAATGAGTTCCTCTTCAAATTTCTGTTCATCTTCTTCATCTGCTTCTTCCCTAAGCAGAGATTCTAATTCTTTCTGAGCTTTATCTAAAAAGAGTTGTAGAGTTTTTATGCGCTTAGTGCGCCACTCCTTTCTATTACTATCAGGTTCAAACCTACTAATCTCCTTTCCTTTCCTTGAATTATAGCTAGAAAACTGAGAAGAAAGAGATTGTTTTTCCTGTTTTACCTGTTCCAACTGAGATATATATTTCCTTTATGTTTCCTGAATCTGATTATGAAGAAACATTTTTTCACTCATCATGTAGACAGGTAAACTATCATATTTTAATTTTAATTGCTGTAACTGTTGTGAAAGACTCAAACTGTCAGTAAACTGATTACCAGAGAACATAGAATTCATACCAATCTAAAACCCGATTTCTGAATCATAATCTGAACTTTCTATTTCAGAACTTTCTAATGCCTGATTCATGTTAATCTAATTTTCAAATTTTGATTCATTATCTGTGAATTCTATATCTGACTCATAATGTTCATCATCAGCAGACAAACAAACATAATCATCTTCTGTTATCTTATGGCTTTGAAGAAAATTTACTTTTTTTGAATTTGTTTTCCTTTGTGGACATTTATTAGCATAATGTTCACCTTTACAAAGAAAACACTAAACAGGGGTTTTCTGAAATCCATGTTTCTTTTTTCTAAAAATCCTTTTCTTCTGAAAAGCTTTTCTGAACCTAAAGTTCTTATATCTTTTGAATGGAGGTTTGCATTCACAAGACTGTTTTTCTTTTCTTTTCTTATATCTGTATTTTCTGTAGGATTTTGGATTTTGACACCCAAAATTATCTTCTATGGAGTCACAGAACTTAACTCCTAACTGCTTGTGAAATAACATTGTTTCTTTATGTGCTTTTCTTTCTTCGCACATTTTCTGATTTGCTTTTCTAATGATCTGATTTATTCTACCAAATGTAAACTGGGAATAATGAGGACCCAATATAGCTTCATATTTTTCTGAAAAGTATTTAGGGAAAGATTCAATATATCTCACCTTGTAAGCTGTGTTAAACATTTCTCCTGCACCATATACTAAATTTTCCATGTGACACATGTATTCTTCTATCCTTGACATATCACATAATTGTGCCCTGAGAAATCTTGCTCTGTTGGCTTCTCTTTCATCTTCAATTTCCCCAACAAATTCTGCATAAACAGCTTGACAAAGACAAGGAACTGGTTCTTCATGGTTTATTATGGCTTCTTTTTGTTCTGTTAAACCAGAATCCCACCAATCCTTAATATTTCCTATAAATCCGTTAATTATCTGCTTAACTACTGCCTTAGGTTCTCT
>JARHVA010000154.1:4475000-4487500 GCA_037957365.1 Torreya grandis | reverse complement strand
TTTCAGTGGTCTACCTTCTTGCCAATGTTTAATCCTGGCAGTGATAATTACTGGGAATCAGGAGACATAAGCAACTACATGTTTGAATTCCTTGATTACAGTATGCCAAGGGTTGCTTCTAACTTGTATTATGTGAATGTAGCTCCCAATATGATTCACAATATTATGATTGCCCTGAGAATTCCATTTGATGTGGAATTTGATCTTATCAGTGTTCAGAATCATCAGTACAATAAACACACAAAGATTCAACCTCCAATGCCAGTTGCTTCACTTTGGAGAAAGATGACAATTAGTCATGATGCCGTGTTTCCAGCTACTCCTGATGGACGTCGATGTAATCTTCCACTAAAGATGTTTTTAGATTCGACTCCAGATGACACTACAGAAGATACGGGAGATACTGATAGTGATCATCACTACTCCCCAGCTGGCGAATATGAATTCGCTGATGATGACTGAATTAATGAAAAGCTAATTACGGGGCTTGTCCGTAATAGTGAGTTGAGAGCACTATAACTCTCTATGTGATATATTTCGAATAAAGTGGACCACACCACGATCAAAGGTGGTATGCTGTCGGCCATGTCGACATGCTTTTTGTTGTCCGTTTTGTGTGTCGGTGCGTAGTGGGCCCATACCCACAGCTGTAAGCGCATCTTTGCTTTAAACCGTCAATGATGCCGCTGTTTGTAAACCGTTGATCTGCTTTCTATATTCCTATAAATAGAAGCGTTCACGGCTCATTTGGGTCATCGATTGGCAGAGCCAAAGTCTTGTATAAGAAGATAGCATTGAGTCAAGTCTGCTTTCTAATCCTGTAAGTTTGTTTAAGTCTTATAGAAAATGCGAAGTTTTTATATATTCTAAAGTTTTGTTATGGTTTATGTGTTTATCTGTGAAATGGTATCAGAGCCAAGTTTAATGTATGAATCCTAATATAGCCATATTTCTTATTTCAGTTAATAGAGATCTGTTATTCTCTTGAATTCAGTATTAGTTGTATTCTAGTTATTTCTTTTCTACTGTGATTTGGTATCGCGTTCAGACTTGCGTCAAAGATAGGGAAGTGGCGAGGTCCCATAAGCCGAAGGATAGGCGTCGAGGATCCGATTTAAGTACCGACAATAGACGTAATGGCAGAAGCTCTGAATCATGAGGTTAAGGATATGCTAGATACTTCTGAAACCTGCACTCTTGCAAAAATATCAGATCATGTTATTAACTCTAATGTAATAGAAATAGAAGAGGATAGTCCTAGTCCTGCCTGGAAGTTACCTACTCTAAAGCCTTCAGACGTTTATGATAAGTTGTCTTCCTTTAATCTTATAGCTAAAACCAATATTCATATTGTTGAAAAGGTCTTACAGTTACAATCTCTAAACCAAGATAAATATTTTCTCCAGCTATTAGATGATAAAGCTATACATGCTCTTAAGACCCAAACCAGATATCAGTTTTTACATATAGGTGCCATTACAATAGGTATAACTCCCTTATTTCGTAAAGGTTTGAATGTTTCTATCTTAGCTTGTTTATTAGATAACAGACATCTCCACTTTTCTGACTGTCTCCAAGCCACTCTACAAACTGGTCTACACCTAGGTCCTGTCTACACAACTGTTTATCCAAACTATCCCGTAGCCATTCATTCTGAGAAAAACTTTAACCAAATCTTTAAGCTTTATTTGCAATCTGCTGGCCTTTATATGCTCTCTGGTTCCTGTCCGTTCGCAATTAAATATAAAATAATGTATCGGTTAACGAATACATTAACTCCTGCTGTCAATCATACACCCGCGCCTGGCAAAAGCGTGGTGGTAAGAGGAACAGAACACAGCCAGATCTCTGCAGCTGAAGCTATTTCATGGGAAAATATAAAATTTCCTAGAAAGTGGGTAGTAGATACAGAGTTCATCCAGCCTAGTAGACATTCTTTAAGCCGAGCAACCTCTGTAAAAGACTATGCAGATAAGTCTGTCATTAAGTTTGAAACACCTGCTAAAGTTTCAAGTAATTCATCTCTATCTATTCCTAAAGTCTGTCTTCATACAAAGAAGATACATGACCCTCAAATAGACTCTTACTATTGCCCTGAGTGTAAGAACATTCTTCAAAAGCCAAGTCATCAGGTCAATACCATTAGAAAAGATTCAGTGATACAAGAATTGTTTGCCAAAAACAAACAATTACTGTCATATAAGAAAGGGATGCAGATGAAAAGTACATCTCAGGAATCATCAAAAAAAGAAAGTGAAGAAGGTCATTCATGGAAAACTCCCTTAGGAGATGAATCTTTTACAAAAAAGGTTTTCCCTAAAACCTCTGATTTCAATCAATACTCCCCTGATGGAAAGACTCGAGCTCAAATGTATTATTTGAGAACTGCTGATAAAAGTTTAGAACAGCCCTCTGAAGTAAAGTTAATGAACTGGAATAACCTGGCTACCAAGTGCATTAACAGTCGAGTAGCTAGTATTCAGCAGAGTCTAGAACAAGTTACTAGAATGCTCAAGAGTATTGAATTATATCAAAAAGGTGATTTAGCAAAAGCCTTAAAAACAATTGATAGTAACTCAGGAGTTCATTCTCTTCATATACAATAGAAGGTTGAAAAAGAAATACAGACAGTAGTACAGAAAGAGGAAGAAAATAAGAATAAGATAGATACAGTCATTACTGGAATACATGATATAGCCCATAGTCAAGAAGAACTAAAAGCTGAGCTTTCTGATATAGATATAAAAGTTAATTCTGTCTCTTCTGGTATTGATTCTCTAAATAGAGAAGTATCTTCTCAACAAGAACAATTAACAAAGTTACCTACAATGTCAGCTCCACAGATTACAGAAATTCAGCCTATTGGTCTAGAATGGACTGAAGGAACTGCCTTGTCTTGGGAATTTGTTGAAAAGATAGAAAAAGAAGAGAAAGGTAAAGAAAAACCTATTATTCAGCCTCTTACTATTATTGCTGCATCCAAGAAGCCCATAGATAAAGCTTTTAAGATAGGCATGGCAAAAATTACAGATCCAGAGAAATTTAGTTATTTCTCTGAAGGAGAATCATCCAAGCAGCCACTAGATGCTCAAATCCGAACCCTCGGATTACAGCCATTTTTTTGGAAATTCAATTGTGAATCTCCAGCCCGCAGAAAAGAAATGTGCCAAGCTATGCTCTCTTGGGCCAGTATTCAAATTTTTGCTTTGCATAGAGAACCTAAGGCAGTAGTTAAGCAGATAATTAACGGATTTATAGGAAATATTAAGGATTGGTGGGATTCTGGTTTAACAGAACAAAAAGAAGCCATAATAAACCATGAAGAACCAGTTCCTTGTCTTTGTCAAGCTGTTTATGCAGAATTTGTTGGGGAAATTGAAGATGAAAGAGAAGTCAACAGAGCAAGATTTCTCAGGGCACAATTATGTGATATGTCAAGGATAGAAGAATACATGTGTCACATGGAAAATTTAGTATATGGTGCAGGAGAAATGTTTAACACAGCTTACAAGGTGAGATATATTGAATCTTTCCCTAAATACTTTTCAGAAAAATATAAAGCTGTATTGGGTCCTCATTATTCCCAGTTTACATTTGGTAGAATAAATCAGATCATTAGAAAAGCAAATCAGAAAATGTGCGAAGAAAGAAAAGCACATAAAGAAACAATGTTATTTCACAAGCAGTTAGGAGTTAAGTTCTGTGACTCCATAGAAGATAATTTTGGGTGTCAAAATCCAAAATCCTATAGAAAATACAGATATAAGAAAAGAAAAGAAAAACAGTCTTGTGAATGCAAACCTCCATTCAAAAGATATAAGAACTTTAGGTTCAGAAAAGTTTTTCAGAAGAAAAGGATTTTTAGAAAAAAGAAACATGGATTTCAGAAAACCCCTGTTCAGTGTTTTCTTTGTAAAGGTGAACATTATGCTAATAAATGTCCACAAAGGAAAACAAATTCAAAAAAAGTAAATTTTCTTCAAAGCCATAAGATAACAGAAGATGATTATGTTTGTTTGTCTGCTGATGATGAACATTATGAGTCAGATATAGAATTCACAGATAATGAATCAGAATTTGAAAATCAGATTAACATGAATTAGGCATTAGAAAGTTCTGAAACAGAAAGTTTAGATTATGATTCAGAAATCGGGTTTCAGATTGGTATGAATTCTATGTTCTCTAGTAATCAGTTTACTGACAGTTTGAGTCTTTCACAGCAGTTACAACAATTAAAATTAAAATATGATAGTTTACCTGTCTACATGATGAGTGAAAAAATGTTTCTTCATAATCAGATTCAGGAAACAGAAAGGAAATATATATCTCAGTTGGAACAGGTTAAACAGCAAAAACAATCTCTTTCTTCTCAGTTTTCTAGCTATAATTCAAGGAAAGGAAAGGAGATTAGTAGGTTTGAACCTGATAGTAATAGAAAGGAGTGGCGCACTGAGCGCATAAAAACTCTACAACTCTTTTTAGATAAAGCTCAGAAAGAATTAGAATCTCTGCTTAGGGAAGAAGCAGATGAAGAAGATGAAGAACAGAAATTTGAAGAAGAACTCATTCGAGTTGCAGACGCTGCTGAAGTAGAATATGCAGCGACACATATGATAGATGATCATTCTATTCATCAAATCTCTATTTTAGAAACCACTAACCCTGTATGTGAAATAGAAATCAAATGGGGTGGATTTAAACCTTATGCTTTAGATGTTTTGCTAGATACTGGAGCAGAAGCCTCTCTGGCAAGATTCCATGCAATTCCTGAAGACAAATGGATGCCTAACTTTGTCAGACTTACATTTAATACCAAGACTATTATCTCAGAATATTCAGCAAGTATTCCTGTTGTCTTGGGAGGTCAGATATTTAATTTCAAGGTAATTCAGCATGAAATGCCTTTATATGATATGGTTTTTGGGTCTGATAATATTTCTTGTTTTTACCCAATAACTATACAGAAGCATGAGATAATTCTTGCACAGAAATATTCTCTGTACAAAAAGCATAAGTATGAATGAAAAGTTCCTTTAAAAACAAAGGCAAAAAAGCCTACTAATCAACAATGGTTGATTCAGAAAATCAATTTTTGTAAAGTTGATTTAGATCCTGTGCTTGCAAAAATCAAAAAGGATTTATGTTCAGAAAATCTTCAAGCATTTGCACATAGGAAAACTCACATTTGCCATATAGAGTTACAGCTGAAAACAGATCAGTCGGGAAAAGTGATTGAACCAAATTTTAAAGCTCATCACAGTGGCATGTCTCCTACTCTTAGATCCAAATTTTTTGTAGAAATAAAATAGTTAAAAGAACAAGGACTTATTAGAGATTCCAATAGTCCCTGGGGATGCGAAGCGTTCTATGTGAACAAAAGGAGCGAACAGGTAAGAGGAAAGAAAAGGTTGGTAATAAATTACATCCCTTTGAATAAGCATGTGGTTCCCATTCAGCATCCTATTCCATCAAAGGATGAGATTTTAAACAGACTAACTAACAGTAAGGTCTACAGCAAGTTCGACCTTAAATCTGGTTTCTGGGAAATACAGGTTGCAGAGGAAGATCGCTATAAGACAGCATTCATCACACCTTTTGGTCAGTACGAATGGAACGTGCTTCCATTTGGGTTGAAGACTGCACCAAGCATATTCCAAAGGATGATGAATAATATATTTGCAGCTTATAGTAATTTCATCATTTGTTACATTGATGATATTTTAGTTTTTAGCAAATCTCCTAAAGAGCACATTCAGCATCTTCAGCAATTTTATCAAATCATTTTTGATAATGGTTTAGTTTTATCAAAGAAAAAGATGGTAGTCTTCAAGGAAGAAATTGACTTCTTAGGAATCACTATTAAATCTGGAAGTGTTTCAGTTCAGCCTCATGTTCTTCAGAACATTCAGAATTTTCCAGATATCATTACTGATAAAACTATGATGCAACGCTTTCTAGGTTGTGTCAATTATATTGCTGGTTTTTATTCTAATATTGCTCAGGATAGATTACTGCTCAATAAAAGATTATCTAAACATCCGCCTCCTTGGGATGATAATTTGACTGCAGCAGTTAGAAGAATAAAAGAAAAATGTCAGAATTTGCCTCCATTACAGTTGCCCGGAAATGGTAAAAAGATAATAGAAACTGATGCTTCTAATTTATATTGGGGTGCCGTTCTTAAAGAATAGATGTCTAATGGTTCAGAAAAACCATGTAGATATGCTTCAGGAACATTTAAGTAGGCACAGATAAATTACCATTCTACACACAAGGAGATTTTGGCAGTTATAAAGGCCATACAAGCCTTTATGTTCTTTGTTAGATCAGAATAGTTTGTTGTTCATTCTGATTTAAATAATTTTATGAGTATATTAAATTATGCTGATAATCTTAAAAAATGTTCTGTGAGTAGGTTGATCAGATGGTCGACTTATTTGTCTGACTTTGATTTCTCTATAGAACATATTGCAGGAAAGAAGAATTGTCTTGCAGACTATCTTTCCCGAGAATATCATTCAAAGGATATAATGGTTGTCACAGAAACTAGAGATGAGTTTCATGAACATCTCTGGAAATCCAGATAAGTGCTCAGTTAACAAGAGAAGTCACTAGACTCAAGGCTGAGTCTTATGCTGCCGCAGATACATTGAATTGCAGAAATATAGGATGGACTTCACATTACGCCGAAATCGAAAATCATAATAGTGTTCACACTATTCTGCTAAACAAGCCTGGCGATAATGATGAATTAATGGGTGAAAATAATTTGCTAATTAAAATGTTGTATAGGAAGGGAACTAAATTCCATTTTCAGTGGTCTACCTTCTGGCCAAAGTTTAATCCTGGCAGTGATAATTACTGGGAATCAGGAGACATAAGCAACTACATGTTTGAATTCCTTGATTACTGTATGCCAAGGGTTGCTTCTAACTTGTATTATGTGAATTTAGCTCCCAATATGATTCACAATATTATGATTGCCCTGAGAATTCCATTTGATGTGGAATTTGATCTTATCAGTGTTCAGAATCATCAGTACAATAAACACGCAAAGATTCAACCTCCAATGCCAGTTGCTTCACTTTGGAGAAAGATGACAATTAGTCATGATGCCGTGTTTCCAGCTACTCCTGATGGACGTCGATGTAATCTTCCACTAAAGATGTTTTTAGATTCGACTCCAGATGACACTACAGAAGATACGGGAGATACTGATAGTGATCATCACTACTCCCCAGCTGGCGAATATGAATTCGCTGATGATGACTGAATTAATGAAAAGCTAATTACGGGGCTTGTACGTAATAGTGAGTTGAGAGAACTATAACTCTCTATGTGATATATTTCGAATAAAGTGGACCACACCACGATCAAAGGTGGTATGCTGTCGGCCATGTCGACATGCTTTTTGTTGTCCGTTTTGTGTGTCGGTGCGTAGTGGGCCCATACCCACAGCTGTAAGCGCATCTTTGCTTTAAACTGTCGATGACGCCGCTGTTTGTAAACCGTTGATCTGCTTTCTATATTCCTATAAATAGAAGCGTTCACGGCTCATTTGGGGCATCGATTGGCAGAGCCAAAGTCTTGTATAAGAAGATAGCATTGAGTCAAGTCTGCTTTCTAATCCTGTAAGTTTGTTTAAGTCTTATAGAAAATACGAAGTTTTTATATATTCTGAAGTTTTGTTATGGTTTATGTGTTTATGTGTGAAATGGTATCAGAGCCAAGTTTAATGTATGAATCCTAATATAGCCATATTTCTTATTTCAGTTAATAGAGATCTGTTATTCTCTTGAATTCAGTATTAGTTGTATTCTAGTTATTCCTTTTCTACTGTGATTTGGTATCGCGTTCAGACTTGCGACAAAGATAGGGAAGTGGCGAGGTCCCATAAGCCGAAGGATAGGCATCGAGGATCCGATTTAAGTACCGACAATAGACATAATGGCAGAAGCTCTGAATCATGAGGTTAAGGATATGCTAGATACTTCTGAAACCTGCACTGTTGCAGAAATATCAGATCATGTTATTAACTCTAATGTAATAGAAATAGAAGAGGATAGTCCTAGTCCTACCTGGAAGTTACCTACTCTAAAGCCTTCAGACGTTTATGATAAGTTGTCTTCCTTTAATCTTATAGCTAAAACCAATATTCATATTGTTGAAAAGGTCTTACAGTTACAATCTCTAAACCAAGATAAATATTTTCTCCAGATATTAGATGATAAAGCTATACATGCTCTTAAGACCCAACCCAGATATCAGTTTTTACATATAGGTGCCATTACAATAGGTATAACTCCCTTATTTCGTAAAGGTTTGAATGTTTCTGTCTTAGCTTATTTATTAGATAACAGACATCTCCACTTTTCTGACTGTCTCCAAGCCGCTCTACAAACTGGTCTACACCTAGGTCCTGTCTACACAACTGTTTATCCAAACTATCCCGTAGCCATTCATTCTGAGAAAAACTTTAACCAAATCTTTAAGCTTTATTTGCAATCTGCTGGCCTTTATATGCTCTCTGGTTCCTGTCTGTTCGCAATCAAATATAAAATAATGTATCGGTTAACGAATACATTAACTCATGATGTCAAGCATACACCCGCGCCTGGCAAAAGCATGGTGGTAAGAGGAACAGAACACAGCCAGATCTCTGCAGCTGAAGCTATTTCATGGGAAAATATAAAATTTCCTAGAAAGTGGGTAGTAGATACAGAGTTCATCCAGCCTAGTAGACATTCTTTAAGCCGAGCAACCTCTGTAAAATACTATGCAGATAAGTCTGTCATTATGTTTGAAACACCTGCTAAAGTTTCAAGTAATTCATCTCTATCTATTCCTAAAGTCTGTCTTCATACAAAGAAGATACATGACCCTCAAATAGACTCTTACTATTGCCCTGAGTGTAAGAACATTCTTCAAAAGCCAAGTCATCAGGTCAATACCATTAGAAAAGATTCAGTGATACAAGAATTGTTTGCCAAAAACAAACAATTACTGTCATATAAGAAAGGGATGCAGATGGAAAGTACATCTCAGGAATCATCAGAAAAAGAAAGTGAAGAAGGTCATTCATGGAAAACTCCCTTAAGAGATGAATCTTTTACAGAAAAGGTTTTCCCTAAAACCTCTGATTTCAATCAATACTCCCCTGATGGAAAGACTCGAGCTCAAATGTATTATTTGAGAACTGCTGATAAAAGTTTAGAACAGCCCTCTGAAGTAAAGTTAATGAACTGGAATAACCTGGCTACCAAGTGCATTAATAGTCAAGTAGCTAGTATTCAGCAGAGTCTAGAACAAGTTACTAGAATGCTCAAGAGTATTGAATTATATCAAAAAGGTGATTTAGCAAAAGCCTTAAAAACAATTGATAGTAACTCAGGAGTTCATTCTCTTCATATACAACAGAAGGTTGAAAAAGAAATATAGACAGTAGTACAGAAAGAGGAAGAAAATAAGAATAAGATAGATACAGTCATTACTGGAATACATGATATAGCCCATAGTCAAGAAGAACTAAAAGTTGAGCTTTCTGATATAGATATAAAAGTTAATTCTGTCTCTTCTGGTATTGATTCTCTAAATAGAGAAGTATCTTCTCAACAAGAACAATTAACAAAGTTACCTACAATGTCAGCTCCACAGATTACAGAAATTCAGCCTATTGGTCTAGAATGGACTGAAGGAACTGCCTTGTCTTGGGAATCTGTTGAAAAGATAGAAAAAGAAGAGAAAGGTAAAGAAAAACCTATTATTCAGCCTCTTACTATTATTGCTGCATCCAAGAAGCCCATAGATAAAGCTTTTAAGATAGGCATGGCAAAAATTACAGATTCAGAGAAATTTAGTTATTTCTCTGAAGGAGAATCATCCAAGCAGCCACTAGATGCTCAAATCTGAACCCTCGGATTACAGCCATTTTTTTGGAAATTCAATTGTGAATCTCCAGCCCGCAGAAAAGAAATGTGCCAAGCTATGCTCTCTTGGGCCAGTATTCAAATGTTTGCTTTGCATAGAGAACCTAAGGCAGTAGTTAAGCAGATAATTAATGGATTTATAGGAAATATTAAGGATTGGTGGGATTCTGGTTTAACAGAACAAAAAGAAGCCATAATAAACCATGAAGAACCAGTTCCTTGTCTTTGTCAAGCTGTTTATGCAGAATTTGTTGGGGAAATTGAAGATGAAAGAGAAGCCAACAGAGCAAGATTTCTCAGGGCACAATTATGTGATATGTCAAGGATAGAAGAATACATGTGTCACATGGAAAATTTAGTATATGGTGCAGGAGAAATGTTTAACACAGCTTACAAGGTGAGATATATTGAATCTTTCCCTAAATACTTTTCAGAAAAATATAAAGCTGTATTGGGTCCTCATTATTCCCAGTTTACATTGGGTAGAATAAATCAGATCATTAGAAAAGCAAATCAGAAAATGTGCGAAGAAAGAAAAGCACATAAAGAAACAATGTTATTTCACAAGCAGTTAGGAGTTAAGTTCTGTGACTCCATAGAAGATAATTTTGGGTGTCAAAATCCAAAATCCTATAGAAAATATAGATATAAGAAAAGAAAAGAAAAACAGTCTTGTGAATGCAAACCTCCATTCAAAAGATATAAGAACTTTAGGTTCAGAAAAGCTTTTCAGAAGAAAAGGATTTTTAAAAAAAAGAAACATGGATTTCAGAAAACCCCTGTTCAGTGTTTTCTTTGTAAAGGTGAACATTATGCTAATAAATGTCCACAAAGGAAAACAAATTCAAAAAAAGTAAATTTTCTTCAAAGCCATAAGATAACAGAAGATGATTATGTTTGTTTGTCTGCTGATGATGAACATTATGAGTCAGATATAGAATTCACAGATAATGGATCAGAATTTGAAAATCAGATTAACATGAATCAGGCATTAGAAAGTTCTGAAACAGAAAGTTCAGATTATGATTCAGAAATCGGGTTTCAGATTGGTATGAATTCTATGTTCTCTGGTAATCAGTTTACTGACAGTTTGAGTCTTTCACAGCAGTTACATCAATTAAAATTAAAATATGATAGTTTACCTGTCTACATGATGAGTGAAAAAATGTTTTTTCATAATCAGATTCAGGAAACAGAAAGGAAATATATATCTCAGTTGGAACAGGTAAAACAGCAAAAACAATCTCTTTCTTCTCAATTTTCTAGCTATAATTCAAGGAAAGGAAAGGAGATTAGTAGGTTTGAACCTGATAGTAATAGAAAGGAGTGGCGCACTAAGCGCATAAAAACTCTACAACTCTTTTTAGATAAAGCTCAGAAAGAATTAGAATCTCTGCTTAGGGAAGAAGCAGATGAAGAAGATGAAGAACAGAAATTTGAAGAAGAACTCATTCGAGTTGCAGACGCTGCTGAAGCAGAATATGCAGCGACACATATGATAGATGATCATTCTATTCATCAAATCTCTGTTTTAGAAACCACTAACCCTGTATGTGAAATAGAAATCAAATGGGGTGGATTTAAACCTTATGCTTTAGATGTTTTGCTAGATACTGGAGCAGAAGCCTCTCTGGCAAGATTCCATGCAATTCCTGAAGACAAATGGATGCCTGACTTTGTCAGACTTACATTTAATACCAAGACTATTATCTCAGAATATTCAGCAAGTATTCCTGTTGTCTTGGGAGGTCAGATATTTAATTTCAAGGTAATTCAGCATGAAATGCCTTTATATGATATGGTTTTTGGGTCTGATAATCTTTCTTGTTTTTACCCAATAACTATACAGAAGCATGAGATAATTCTTGCACAGAAATATTCTCTGTACAAAAAGCATAAGTATGAATGCAAAGTTCCTTTAAAAACAAAGGCAAAAAAGCCTACTAATCAACAATGGTTGATTCAAAAAATCAATTTTTGTAAAGTTGATTTAGATCCTGTGCTTGCAAAAATAAAAAAGGATTTATGTTCAGAAAATCCTCAAGCATTTGCACATAGGAAAACTCACATTTGCCATATAGAGTTACAGCTGAAAATAGATCAGTCGGGAAAAGTGATTGAACCAAAGTTTAAAGCTCATCACAGTGGCATGTCTCCTACTCTTAGATTTGAATGTTTTGTAGAAATAAAACAGTTAAAAGAATAAGGACTTATTAGAGATTCCAATAGTCCCTGGGGATGCGAAGCATTCTATGTGAACAAAAGGAGCGAACAGGTAAGAGGAAAGAAAAGGTTGGTAATAAATTACATCCCTTTGAATAAGCATGTGGTTCCCATTCAACATCCTATTCCATCAAAGGATGAGATTTTAAACAGACTAACTAACAGTAAGGTCTAGAGCAAGTTCGACCTTAAATCTGGTTTCTGGCAAATACAGGTTGCAGAGGAAGATCGCTATAAGACAGCATTCATCACACCTTTTGGTCAGTACGAATGGAACGTGCTTCCATTTGGTTTGAAGACTGCACCAAGCATATTCCAAAGGATGATGAATAATATATTTGTAGCTTATAG
>JARHVA010000154.1:4250000-4462500 GCA_037957365.1 Torreya grandis | reverse complement strand
ATAACTTAGATGTCTCATTAGGCCAAGTAGGATCTAGAGTAAGTCTAGTTGAAAACTTGGACTAAAGTACTTACCCATGTAGGCATCACCTTGAAACTCTAATGTGTGTTCTAATGCCTCTTACATATTCTCAATAAACATTATGCAAACACTCTTCAATAAAACATCTTTGTGGCTCACTCAAATCATCCTTAGAGCTACTTATGTAGATCTTCGTAACTCTACTAAGGATATTTATAGCTCACTTAGAGCATATTCAGAGCTTCTTATGTATATATTTAGACTTGACTAAGGATATTCATATCTCACTCATTTAATCATTCTACCTACACATTCCTTCTCATAAGGTCTAAACAAGGGTTTTCAATATATTTGACATTAGCCTCATTCACCATGATACATTCTCTCTCATAGAAATAACACTCATAATGTTGGCATAAAAACCAATCATACACATACCTTAAAGCTTAATTTACCATGGACCTTCACAATAACCTTTGACATCAATGACAATATAAATTCTAAAACTCCACAATCAATGACAATATTCAATAATCTCCCTCTTTGTCATTGATGGAAAACATACTCAAAAATCTATGGCAATCACTCGTGATGACAACCATTTCCCAAATCTATCTCTTGTATTTTCTCACCCTTTTTGATCTTTCTCCCCATTTGACATTAATGAAAAAGGGTCACCTAAAACTACTAGAATTAAACTTACTCCCCTAGAGATTGATACTATCTCTCAAAGACACTAAATGGCACACAATCTTTAGAAACTATTCTTACTTAAGTCACTTCTTCCTTATTTTGAAGTATCATCCCTTTTTAGATTATTCTCCTAGCCAATCCATAAATAACTCAATAAATAGAATCTATGAATCATTTCAGGCACACATTCCCCTTAACTATATGCAATGGTTTATTTTGATATCAAAATAAACCATTATTTTGATATAGAACTCAGAGATACCAAGCTCCCCCTTAGACCAAGCACGTCTTCTTTAAATTAACTAGAAACTCAAGTTCACTTCGCTTCTTTCACATTACTAATAAAGATAAAAATCTTGACACCAACTATAGAATTAGATACCCCCATTTATATTTATATCTCAACTACTAATACAAATAGATACAAAAATCTGACCTCTGATATACAAGTTCACTTCACTTTGACCTCAGATACCTCATATAAACCTTATATCTTTCATCATGTTTCCTACTTCACTTCAAACCTCAAAACTACCAACACAGAGATGGATAGTATCCATCTTCATCTCTCTAATTGCAATGCATACATGATGGAGAGTTTTAATTATGTCATGGTGATGTAATTGAGGTGTTATAGTGAATGGATGAAGTTATTTAGTATCCTAAGTAATAATGACAAAGTGTGAAATTTGTTTGTCCTAGTTTACTTAATGTAAGATTGGTTAATCTTTAGTTTTGGCATGATTAGAGATGTTTATGGATAAGTATGGTGATTTGACTATGTGAAATAGGTATCTAATATGTTATATATTCTTTGAGATCTTATGTACATAAGTCAAATTCTTCTTGTTGTCCATAGTTTTCATTTAGATATTTTGGGTCTAGTGGCAGATAATTTGAGTAGGTAATTTATTGACGTCACCATTGCCACATGTCAATGAGTCAAGGGAAGTTGATAATATGGTTTTGATCACAATATTCCTTATTTTTTATGCAACAAATATAAATTCATGCATTTAATTGTGGTCAAAGATAGAAGCATGAACAGTTGGCTTCTCAATTAGAATTCACTATTTTTCCCATAGCCAAATTTGCAAAGTGGCAAGAAGAGTCGAGTAAGAATTTTGATGGTGTAATAAATCACACGTGAATGTTTTAGGATAAGGGGATCATATGGGTTTTTTTAATTCTATACCTACTTTATTTATTCTAACATTCAAGTCAATTGATGAAGCACATAAAAAGATATGTATATGTAAAGTGGGATTCTAGGTAGTTTAGTTGTGTTTTTCCATACTTAGCCAAACTTATGTGTAACAAGAAAATATGAGTAGGAATTTTTATGGTTTTGTATATTTCACATGTGAATGTGTCAATAATAAATGATCATATGAGTTTTTTTAGTTTTGAGCATAATTTAATTTCACTAAATTCCAAATCATGCATTGAATTGCAAAAAAAGTTATGAAGGAGCAAAGTTGGTCTCCTAGATAAAATCTAGGCATATATGGCTCTATGATAAAATATTTTTATTAGGCACTTTAATTGTGTTATATATTTCACATATGAAGGTTTTAGGATTAGTATGTCACATGGTTGGATTATCCCATATGAGGAGATCATGTGGTCCAAATTTGAGATCATGTGAATATGCATATAAGTTATTGAGGTAAAAATTTGGCCTTATAGGAATATTGAAAGGGTCCATGTACATAGTCATTTCCACACAATTTAAATATTGAGTAAGATTGATGATGCATATTGTTCCAAGAAGTTAGGATGAAGTGAGATGGGGATAGGTGCATGTCGTTTAATGAATAAAAAAGGTACATGATAAGGATCTAATAATGAGTGGGTGTTCATAAAAATTGATTGAATGATGAGAATTTATATTAAAAGACATGGTTGATATACATAAATCAATAGAGTGCATAGAGTCAACATTTTAAGATTGCACGATATGAGGTTAATTTAACTAAGGTTTAATGTCTAATCATTAGCACTTAGGTGTTAAACATCATAATAGATTGATGGTCTATATTTGATCTAACCTGAGAGGACACGATATGTGAGTATTGTTTTTGAAGGTTAACTGTGACCATTTATATTCAAATATTTTAATTAATCATATGGAAAAATTAGATCTCTTTATTTTGTCCATATCTTTTGATAAAAGTCAAATTTACTGGTGCTATAAAAAGAAAAGATGAATAGGATTCAATGGCACATATAATAAACCTAATTTAAATATTTTGAAGTGTGTATATCCAAATATATTAATGTTAAAATTTGACTATGTGTTCATGATTATTATGTAAATGACCCAAGAAGGATTTTTGAGTTCATTTTGATGTTGTTTCAATGTTTCGTGGTAATTGGATATTAGGGAGTGTTGTAGACTTAATGAGGACACTCTATGATTATTTTTGAGGTTTGATCAATCTATCTTGAGTATGAACAATGATTAATAATTTGTGATGTAGATATTTTGTCCATAGCCTATAATTCTCCACTTTCTCACTACTTATCAACTAACAATTAGAAAAATTCTCCTTGGCCAACATTAGGCCTATTTGTCCAAAATGTAACAAACTAAGAACACCTACTAGATTAAAGTTTCAATATACTCAAAACATTATATGTCACTATAGAAAACCATATCAGATCATTTTTTTTCACTCTACCCTTACTTCATTCAAGAATTTCTTTTATCTTCATACGTTTCCTTATAGTCCTTATGAGAAACAGGAAACCATGATACTATGGCTCATCAAGATGATTCTTGTCTATATGACACCTTATATAATCTCATAACATTTATTTAAGGTCCATTATCAATTCAAAACCATACATTAACTCACTCTCATATCATTCTATCCACTCATCACACGTCTACTAGACATTTTATAGGCATTGTTGATTAGTAAAATAAAATTACAATCACATAATGAAAACCAAACATCAATTATTTCTTCACATGTCAATATATACTTATGGAACAAGTTTGAATCTCCAAATCTTCCCCTACACACTCTTTCTTCCTTTAGACCTATTCAATTAGGTCTCATCTAGTCCTAATGTATTCCAATATTATATAAACCATAATTTCTAGTCCATACACTCCTTTAAACCATTATATTCAGTTAGAGTACCTTTAAAATAGTTGGATTACAATTTTTTATAATTTTTCCATAGGTGGAAATCATTTTATACATCAAACCCTAGAATAAGGGTTTCAAGGCCACTATGTAGGATAAGAGACTATAAAAAGGATTAAATTTAAAAATAAAAGGTTTTAATACCCCCAAAAAAATTAATTGGGTCTATCTAGACCCTACACATATTTTAACTTCAGATGGAAAGTACTTAAAACATTTAGGGCTCTCTCAAATGCAAAGTCTCAGTCAACAAACCTGTGTTCTGTTAACTAGAATAGGGGTAGGTAAAGTTTTCTTAGTTTTTTATTACTCAAAAATACTTTAATCAATATAATAAGGTTTAAAATTCATTAAATTACTATCCAAAACCATTTACAATGTCATTAGATTTCAACACAAGTCTCAATGCAACATGACTCAGTCCTTATGATTGTATTCTGCGCTTTTGCAATAGGGTAACTATATGGATAGTATTTCTATTGTTATTAAAATTTATATTAATTATTATTCTTACCATATGGTTCCTTCCATATCCTAGTTGCCATGACAATCCATTATTAACTCTTTTTAAACAAACAAATTTCAATGCTAACTGTCACAGGGTATGGAATACTAAAATTGTAGAATGTATGTTACCACAAGGTATAGATTGTGAATGACTTGATACTTACCACTTTTGACCAATGTATATCATAAAAATATTAATAAAAATAATTATTACACATTCCATTCTATATTCCTTCACATAAATCAATAAATAAGGGTTTAAATGCTTAAGACTACCTATTTGAACCAACTATATGATGATAACCCTCTCTAGTAGTCTTAACACTTATACCCTATCTAGTAGGATTGATTAGTTTCCATTTAAAATTGTATTTACAAATTTAAATTAACTGATTTATGTCTAATTACAAAATATACCAATCAAAATTCAATAATACTCTTACCATGTTGATGTTTGAATACACCATTTATATTGTTCTCAGTTATGCCAATTTCCTGCACACAAAACTACATACACCTACTACCTTATTCATTTGCCTCCAAAATGAAAATATTGCAACAAGAATACATAAATAACATAACCCAAATGGTCATACACAATATTCATGAAATATTTATTCAAAGTATCAATATTTATTGATTGTTTTGTTAGACATAACCTAGACTTACACAGTCCTTCAAACACCTTTGGCAGACCTTCACCACCTTATTTACCTTGTCTACCTACTCTCTCTATCTAATGTCCTTCCTCAGACTACTAAACACTATATAACCTTACTATTCTGAAAATAGACTCTAAATATTATTCCATAACCATTTCATAGATCAAGAAATTTCAAACTAACACATGACCCACATAGGGTGATGGCTTTATGACTACCACCTTACTCTTTCAACAAGAAATAATGACTATAACACATCGTTATGACATTATTAATACCATAAATTTCATTTAAAAATTATTTATAAAATACAAATCTTTTTCACTCACCTAGACTCACTAAAACACCTTCAATCCCTCATTTTAAGTTTGAAATTTCAAATTACAAAAATGGTAAAAAAATCCTCTAATTCAACTTTATCTCATCGTCATGGATCAAATGTACATCCAAGATCATGTTTTTGGCATTCCTAAGATGACCTTTCATCATAATCCCAATGGGAGAAAATATTTGACCCCATAAACTCTTCTTCATTTAAGTTTTCATACAAATGGGTGTGTTCCTTGCTGCCACACCTATGCTTCTACTTGTTCTTCCATGTGGTCCTATATTATTTATTTTTTTGTTGCTCATACCTGAAATCATACTTCTTTCTTTTCTTTATCTCATGATTATATTCAATCTTCATGGCATTGATCATGGATTGTCATTCTCTATCAATCTTCTTCTCCAACAAGCTATTGCTTCCTCTTCATCAACATGCCTATTCCATAGTATATTGTCTTCCTCCTTTGACCACTCCAAGGTCCTTTACTTGTTCATAATATTTTCTTCATCATCTTATACCCTGATATCCTTCATCAAAGTTTCTTCTTCTTTCTTGAATATCCAACCAACCACCTCCTTAATTTGCATTTTCTCTTCGTGGATTATTTATTCAATCTCAAATTCATTAATCTATTATTCTCTTTCCTCAAGAACTTCATGTGCTTCTTAATTCTTGGCTAAACCAATAAACTCCTTAAAAATAATATAGTGTTTTTGTATAATACATCATCATTATCTTCAAAATATTCATCAAAAACTACATGCATTTCATTACATATCATGTTTTTGTCTTCCTCATTATCAATTGTTTTCTTTCCATCTTTACACTCTTCTCCACCAATCAACTCTTCATCTTCATTGTGAAAAATCACCTCACATTTAGATATAAATGTATTATTTAATGCATCATCTTCATCTTCTTTATGGATTGATATCCATTCATATTCTTCATGCCAATCAGGAACTTCACCATCCACTTCTTTACCTATATTTAACCATGAAAAATAAAAGTTAAAATAAAAAAAATTAGGCTTCTTGTCATCTCTATTTTCCTTCATGGAAAATTGTGTTGCCATCTTTTTTAGATGCCCCTCCAAATATTTTATCACTTGTTGGGTCTTTCTCTCTTGCAACCTTTTTATGAAGATGCACGTAATCCTTTTCTTGATATTAATTCCACATTGTAATCTACATACAATCCACATCCTCAACAACTCTTTTTCCATCTTGGCCAATGCTTCTTTCATTTCCTTTATCTCTTTTTCCATTTCTCTCTATTTGTGGCTTTCAATTTTAACCCTGTCTCTCACTTTCCTCTCTACTTCTCCCTTAATATTATTATTAAGTACCTCACTTGGGTACATACTCTCTCTTATCTTTAGCCTCACTTAGACCACTTCTTGGGTTCACACCTAGAACCTTTCTCTCTCTTTCAAACCACACTTGGGCCTTCCAAATCTTGTCCTTTATGCTAGGAATATCTTCTCACTCTCAAGCTCTATTGATGAGCTTCTCTCTCTCTCTCTCTCTCTCTCTCTCTCTCTCTCTCTCTCTCTCTCTCTCTCTCTCTCTCTCTCTCTCTCTCTCTCTCTCTCTCTCTCTCTCTCTCTCTCTCTCTCTCTCTCTCTCTCTCTCTCTCGTTAATAGCTCACTTATATATAGGGCTGCCACCAAAATACTTATCATTCATACATTTAATTCAATTTATCAACCACAAACCATTCCTTCTGCTATATCAACTTTATCTTGCAACAAAATCCATGTAACTTGCTTCTTTCCTTACTTTTACCTATACTATCTTGATCAATCATGAAACATAAATTAATCAGTAAATGCATAAATTTATCAACCTATTTGTGTCTATTCTTAGATCATCCATATGGCTCTAACCACAATTGATGTAGATATTTTGTCCCTAGCCTACAATTCTCCACTTTCCCTCTACTTGTCAACTAGTAATTAACAAAATTCTCCTTGGCTAAAACTAGGCATGTTTATCCAAAATGGAACAAAATAAGAAAACCTACTAGATTAAAGTTTAAATATACTAAAAATATTATATGTCACTATAAAAAACCATATTAGATCATTTTTTTCTCACTCTTCCCTTACTTTATTCAAGAATCTCTTTTACCTTCATACATTCCCCTATAGTCCTTATGAACAACATGCAACCATGATACTATGGTTCATCAAGATGATTCTTGTCTTCATAAAACCTTAAATAATCTCATAACATTCATTCAAGGTCCACTATAAATTCACAACCATACATTAACTCACTCTCATACCATTATTTCCTCTCATCACACCTCTACTAACCCTTTTATAGGAATGGATGATTAGTACAACAAAAGTACAATCACATAGTGAAAAAAAAAACATAAATTATTGCTTCACAGCTAATATATACATATGAAACAATTTTTAGGCTCTAAATCTTACCCTACACACTCTTTCTTCCTTTAGACCTATTCAATTAGGTCTCTTTTAGGCCTAATGCAATCTAATATTTTAGAAACCATACTTTCTAGTCTGTACAGTTCTTGAAACCATTATATTCAGTTAGAGTACCTTTAAAATAGGAGGATTGAAATTTTTTGGAATTTTTCCATGATTGGAATCATTTTATGCATCAAACCCTAGAATTAGGGTTTTAAGGCCACTATGTAGGCTAAGAGCCTATAAAAAGGCTTAAATTTCACAACACAAGGTTCCAAGGCCCCAAAACTTTTTAATTAGTTCTTTTTATTTCCTACACATCTTTTTCCCTCATACATAATGTCCTTAAAACATTGAAGGCTCTCTCAAATGCAAAGTCTCAATTAATAACCTTGTGTTTTGTTAACTAAAACAAGGGTAGGCAAAGGTTTTTTGGTTATTTATTACTCTAAAAGACTTTAATCACTATAATAAGGATTAAAATGCCTAAAATTAATATCAAAAAACATTTCCAATGTCATTATATTTCAACACAAGTCTCAATGTAATGTGACTCAGTCTTTATGACTACATTCTACCCCTTTGAAACATGGTAACTATATGGATAGGGTTTCTATTATTATTAAAATTTACAATGACTTAGGCTTACCAAAAGGTTCCTTACATCTCCTATTGACCACGAAAATTCATTATAAACTCTTTGGAAATAAATAAATTTCAATGCTAACTGTCATAGGGTATGGAATACTAAAATTATAGACTGTATGTTACCATAGAGTATAGATTGTGAATGAGTTGAAACTTACCACTTTTGAACCCTATATATCATAAAATATTAATCAAAATACTTCATACAAATTCCATTTTATATTCCTTCACATAAATAAGGAAAAAATGGTTCAAATTCTTAAGACTATCTATTTGAACCAATTGTATGATGGTAACCCTATCTAACAGTCTTAACACTTATACCCTATCTGGAAGGATTGATTAGTTTATATTTCAAATTGGATTTAAAAATTTCAATTAAGTGATTTATTTTTTATTAAAAACTATACCAATAAACATTAAATAATACTCTTAACATGTTGATGTTTTAATACACCATCTATATTGTTCTCAATTATGCCAATTTACTGCACACAAAATTACATACACTTGATACCTTGTTGACTCACCTAAAAAATTTAAAGATTAAAAAAATTACACATAAATAACATAACCCAAAGGGACATACAAAATATTCATGAAATATTTATTCAAATTAGCATTCTTTATTGATTGTTTTCTTAGACACAACTTGGACTTACACAGTCCTTCAAACACCTTTGGTAGACCTTCACCACCTTATTTACCCTATCTACCTACCCTCTCTATCTAATGTCCTTAATTAAAATATTAAACACTATATAGCATTACTATTATAAAAATAGAATCTAAAACTTATTTCATAACTATTTCTTGGATCAAGAAACTTCAAACTAGCACATGACCCATGTAGTGTGATACCTTTATGACTGTCAGATTACTCTTTTACAAAGAAATAATGACTATAACACATCTTTATGACATTATTAATATAGTCAAGTTCATTTAAAACTTTATTCATCAAATACATATCTTTTCCACTCACCTAAACTCACTAAAACACCTTCAATCCCTCATTTTCAAGTTTGAAATTTCAAATTACAAAAATGTGAGAACTCCTCTAATTTAAATTTCCATCATTGTCATGGATCCAAATAACATCCAAGTTTATTTTTTTTTAATTATTAATATGCCCCTATATCTAGTTGATTGTATGTTCGATAATGGTGTTCCTTTGTATAAGGTATTTGTTTGAGTTATTTGAGCATACACAAAGGTGAGCTAAGATGTTTTTGATGATAGTATAGTTTTATTAAAGTTTGGAGTTATACAAAGAGATTTGAGTGTGCATATGAGGACTTTTTGAATGAAGGAGAGAGATTTTTGCATGCTTGTGTGAGGATATTTTGAGAAAGATAAAGAGTTTATGTAGGGGTCAGATAATCAGAGGTCCATCATCAAGTGTTGAAGACATCAATTCCAAAGTGGAAGTGTTATTTCAAAGGAGAGTTTAAAGGACTTGATATTCATTAAGGGTAGTTTATCCTTGTGAATTATGGTTTCACTAAAATACCTTTGGTTAGAAGGACTTGATCAAGGTTTGTAGTTCAGAAGGACTTGATCGAATGTTCTTGATCAGAAGGACTTGATTAAGGTTGTAGGTCACAAGGACTTGATCGAATGTTCTTGATCAGAAGGAATTTATTAGTATCTTGTTTGTGATCATCTTATATGAAAATAGTCCATGTTTTTATAGGATTGAGAGTGGTTTTTATTCCGTAAGAGTGTTTCCCATGTAGATCTTATGTTATGTATGTGATCTTGCTTTATGTTCATTATTCACTACTATGAATGATCTATATGATTCATGAATGATTGAATTGAATGTTTAAGTATTTTTAAGGGTTTTGAAATTGAATTGGATTTTTTACCACCATTTATTCACCCACCCCCCCTCCCCTGCCTCAATAGATTTTACCTCTAACAAGACAACTTGGAATCTTCTTAAGAAGAAACCTTGATTGACTAAATCCTTATGCTTCTAATGATATAAATATTTCTCCATGAATATTAATAGATCCAACCCTTTTAATATGGCACTAAAACACCATAAACTCAAGAGATTCAAAGATATCCATGCTCTCACAAGATTGAATATTATTCAATGTCCTTCTGGGATTGATTGGCACCATAGGCTTGATCTCATCATCAACCATTTGATCATCAATGTGAGTTTAAAATAGACATTACTAACTTAATTTCATACTTGATCCATGCTCTATCTCAACAAGTAATCCATGTGATATTATGAACTTAACATGACTTATCTTTACTATATTTGGTTTTTATACATTCATTTTCCTTCTTTCTTGCACTCTAGGGGATTCAAACTTTGTATTTTGACTTGATGACCTTTTAACTCTATTAGGATATAATTTCACAATGTGTCCTACTTATGAAAACTATAATAGACCACATTATACATACCATTTGAATTATGTGAATTTTGAGTCCTTCCATAGTTCCATGAGCACTCATTCTTAGAGGGTCTTCTACATTCTCTTGATTTATGACCAAACTAACTGCATATAAAATAGTAACCATTAAAATAACTAACATAACTTATAGAATTCAGTTATTTGATACATCTTTTCATGTTGACATTTTTGTCTTCAATAGTCTTCTCTTCGACTAAAGGTGCTTCCTTTTGGTCTTCTTTGAAACCAAGACCTGTCTTATCACTTGTAGACTTTTGACTACTTAGGATATCATTTAGAACCTTAGCGTTATTTTCAAACTTCATAAATCTCTTAACCTTGTTAGATGTTTGATTAAACTTAGATTTCAAGGATTCTATTTTGGTTTCATATCTAATGCATTCTTCCTCTTTAGCCTTTAGAATTGAATTTACTACCTCCATTTTTTCCTCAATGTGATTGATGATCTCATCAGACTCCTTGGAAGTGTTACTCAACATTTCCTCAAAAAATCCAATTTGCTCCTCATAATCCTTAACTAATGATCTTAGTTTGTGATTCTTTATCCTTTGTAACTTTTACTCCTATAGGAAATTTACCAATTTTTCCTAAAGATTCACTTCTAATTCTTCATCTGATTCTATGTCAACCATAAGTCCTTTCCCATTTGAATAACCCTCATTATTTGATTCTACATCCATGAATAAAGTTTCATTGTTATCATTTCTAGGTTCATCATTTCCATCATCACTATTAGATTCAATTGAGTCACTTAAATTGGAAGAGTTATCTTCTTTAGTTTAGAATGTTATCTTATTTTTAAAAGTTCTTTTACTATCTTCATACTTTTTGAACTCCATTTTATTTTTATCAAGCTTATAGGTCTTCTTGTCATCTCCATGATTTTCATCATGCTCAAATTTATCCTTTTTAGGAAATTTTGATGCAAAGTGACCAATCTTGCCACAATTAAAACATTTTAAGGGCAACTTAAATTTTTACTTACCAAATCCATACCTCAACTTCCTTATAAAAATAGCTATTAGTTTACCATCATTAATATCTAAGTTTTCCTAATCTTTGACCTTATTAGCATTTGAATTATTTTAAAATTTGAAAGTTTTTTCCTTCTTGGGAGGTCTCCCTTCATTTATTCTCATCTCATAAGAAGTCAAGATACCATGAAGCCCATCTATCTCTAGCTTGTCCAAATCTTGCATCTCTTCTACTGTAGACACTTTAGATTCAAGCTTAGGAGTTAGTGATATTAACACCTTTTAGATAGTAGTATATTTTTTCACTTCTTATCCCAATCCTATAATGATATTGATAACTTCATCAATCCTCAACAGGTAAGATACAATGGTTTCATTTTCATTCATCTTCAATGTTTTGAATTATCTTTGGTGGATCTACAACTTGGCCATCTTCACCTTGGTGTCTCCTTCATAAATAGTATTCAATTTGTCTCATATATATTTGGATGATAAATAATGAATTAACTTCATAATCTCTACCTCTGATAGTCAATAAATAATGGCATTCATTGCCTTGGAGCTATTTTCACTAGCCTTTTTACCTATTGCATCTATTGATGGAATAGGAAGAGAAATATAGCCATCCACAACTTAATGACAAATGTCATGTCCTTGATACATCAAATATATATTCATTATAACAATCCAAAAGGTATAATTTTATCCGTTTAAAAATAGAGCCTTACTAGTAGAGAAACCACCTTGAGCTTACTGACTAGACATCATTACTTCTATGATTTCCTTTAGGTTTTTATACCTAGTTCAAAGGAATAGGCTCTGATACTAATTGTTGTAATAAAAATGACTTATGGGGGGGAGGGGGTGAATCAGTATTCAAAACTTTCTTTAACAATTTTATTTAATCAATTTGAGATCATTTAAATAAGTATGTACATCTTAGCAAGCATAAGTACCAATCCACAAGAGCATAAAACACATGAACATAGTATATATGTGGTAAAAACTCAAGGGGAATAAAAAATAATGATGATGAAAATGGACTAAAATCCTATAAGACAAACACCAACATTATTGAAGCACCCACTTCACATGGAGCACTAACCCCAACTAGCTAAGCACCAACTTAGGTACGCTTTTGAAAGCCCTAACTTGTAAGAAGACACCAAACCCCTAGATAAATAAAAATGAACCCACCTAAATAAAACATTTTATCACCTTTATATTAATTTATTTCTCATATAATAGATTATGATCCTATTCTTCATCTCTTCACTCACTTATATCCCTCTCAAAATGTCTTATAGACTTCTTTGATTAACTATCCCTATTCATGACTTGATTAGGTCATATGACCTTGATCCTAATATTAATAACTAATATTATATATTAATGAATCCCATATTATGTTACACAATACCTTTTTATTCTTACCAATATTCTATTTCATTTACTTGTTTTTCACCACACCAAGAGGCCTAAAACTACCTAGTATTTATACAAGTCATTTGATCATATCCTTCTTAATTAGACACAAAATTAAAACCTATTAGCTCTTACATGTAATATGTATTATAATATTATAATAAAATTATTAAATCATAGTTTTATCACATATTGGCTGGTCATATATCAATTATCTCTTACGCTTCTTTTAGACCTTATGGAGACCTAACAAGCATTCTTAGTAACATGTTTACCTTGGCCTTTCTTGGAATAATTAAGAACACATAAAATAGTAGTATCATATCATATTAAAATAAAACATACCTTGTACATATTTAATTCATGTTAAAAATACCTTTTATATCCAACCACCATTTGAACCCTTTCTCAAAATATTGTTCACAATAGGCCTGTGTATACACAAAAAATCTATCTTGAGCAAATGATGCCTAAACACACTTTTGATGAATAACCATGGAAAAAAAATAAAATATTTATAAAATTAATGATATTATGGTCATAAAAAACTTCATTATTTTTTTCAAATCAAGGTATATAGGATCAAAATCTTCTCTTCAAGATACTCAGAACTACCAACTAGCTTCAAAACACAGTTAGGGAAATATGAAATTTTGACACCTGATTGAACATAATAAATGGATTTAAATAAATTAATATTATATTATAACATACTTATAAAAATATAAAATAAATATATCATAATCTCTAATGGAAACTATTGGTCTTATAGACTAATATGTTGACTTTTCTCTCTCATAGACTTCACTTAGCCAAACAAGCCATTTTGGATTTAAATTTCCATCCTCTTACATTGAATTGAAAGAATATGAAAAAAATGGATAGATAATTAAATAACCATTTTTTTTTATTATATATATCAACTCTTGGCATAGAGTCTCAAACCCATTGTTGCAACCTGCTTACCAAAAACTATTAGTTTACCTTCAAACATAGTTATGGTGATAATGACCTTCAACACATTTGTAGATATTTTTAAATAATTTTGAATCATGTGAATGATCCTATAATATAATTATAATGATATAAATTACATATATAACATGTTCATATGGAAATATTGGTCTTGTATACCAATCTTAAAAACCTCACGCCTTCACTTTCTTATCTACACTAGACATGTCAACTTATGAGCAACATTTTCATCATATACACTAACATTTGAAACTTATATAAAAAATTAACATGTATAAAAATTCATGAAAAATTTCATCATACACTTTGTATTCATCACTAATCCATTATATCACATCCCTAATCACCTTCTCACTTTTGCCTTGTTTTCTCACTATTTGCACCATTAGGTTTATTGGCTATAGGTCAAATTATATGAATGGTATAATACACCTAAGGTATAAAAAATACTAAAAATAACTTATACATATAATAAAAGTCTCAATATTCAACCTTTATCGATTTAGTAACTTTGACTAGATCAACTTTGCCTTTTATAATAAATCTCAAAAAAATAAGGCTTTTCCTATAGGGTCTGTTCACTCACCTGAGAAACCAATCACACCTATAGGTGCCTAAGAGAGTTGAATAAAATATCCAATAAATTTTATATCCATAAAAACCATTATAGTTTCTTTAAAAAAATACCTTCAATATCAAGTCATTATTAGTGTTCTTTAAGGGTTTTGATCATCTTTCAGTATTTACAATCATTCATAATCTCAACTCCTCTTTCTAGAAATGAGTGATTATAAATTTAAACTATTAAATTTACAAATATACCATGAAAAAATTAGTTATTAATACAATTTTTTCATGTGCCAACGAGCACTTGAAAAAACTTTTCAAGTGGACAACTCTTTATCCTTGCACTCGAGAGACCTTAAAACACTTTTTCAAGCCTTTTCTTATAAACCATGATATGGAACTACATGTAAATTCTTAACACAAATTAAATCACATTTTTAAATTCTCACATACTCACACTTAACTTGGAAACTAATCTTGATACCCCATCTAGCCACCATCTCTCTCTTTGCTCTCTAAGCATTTGACTTATAAGTCACAATAAGTCTTAAAGCTAACATTCTAACCACTGTAAAATCTCTCAACACCTTATGTACAAAATCAAACAATATTTATTTTTATCAAACACTATCAATTATTATTCATATGTCTTATCAATAACACATGATGTCTCATTAGGCCCAGTATGATCTAGAACAAGTCTAGTTGTAGACATAGACTTAAGTACTTACCCCTATAAGCATCACCTTGAAACTCTCTTTTGTGTTCCAATACCTCTTATTTATGCTCAACCAACATTATACAAACACTCTTCAATAGAACATATTTTTGGCTCACTTATAGAATTTTTGGAACTGCTTACATATATCTTTAGATCTCTACTAAGGATCTTCATATCTCACTCAGAGCATCTTCATAGTTGTTTCTGCAAATCTTTGAATCTCAACTAAGTATCTTCACATCTAACTCATTTAATCATGATACCTACACATTATTTCTCATAATGTATAGAAAAGTCTTTGAAATATACTTAACATTAACCTCATTCACCATGATACACTTTATCTCATATCAACATCACTCAATATGATGGCATAAGAAATCATCATACACATACCTCAAATATTGTTTGACCTTGCACCTTCACAAGAACCTTTGATATTAATGACAACATAAATGCCAGAACTAAACAATCAATGATAATTCTTAATAATTTTGTGTGTGAGGTCAAGTCAATTATCTTGTATGGTTTAATTCATATGTAGTCAAGTTTTCAAGTCTAATTAGGTCTAAGTTTGAGTGCAAGTGACTCCATTTCTGATTAGAAGGTCAATGCTACTAGTCTAGTAAGCATTACAAGCATGATACCCCTATGAATTTCCAAATATTTTCCATTGTTTGGTCCCTAGGCCAAAAATGTCACTCATAGTTTCAAACTTGAAAATCATAGTTTTTAAGGTCATAATGAGGATTTATTAACCTTTTTAGCATTTTTTAAGGTGGTGTCCTTATTCAAGCATTATAATTCCTTCAAATTTAGTCTAGTGGATCCTAGTGGTATGTAATGATGTGTAAAAATGGTATATGGTATATAAATTTAATCCTTTCACTTGGTTACTTGGTTTAAAGCCTGTTAATCTTGTTTGATGTAATTAAGGTATTTTATAATTTTTAAGGTGTTTGGAGAAACCTAAGTTTCCATTGTGGCTAATGCGAGTCTTATTAAAGTCTTCATATTTCATAATTTATTAAAAAATGGTGAAAAATTAATTTTGAGTCTTATAAGGTATTCTATAGATATATTTTCTCTCCATGAGATCATCCAATATACACTAGCCTTATTTGTACTTGTAAATGCTTTTTAAGGGTTCTAAATCCACTTATAAATATGGTCAAGATGAGATACACATAAAATTCACTTTTTAAATCTTTAAAATGAGTTTCAAAGACAATAATATTAAGATGAAGTCATAATAAGTTAAACATATGTGAGATCATGTCAATCTTGCAGGTTTAACATCTAAAAGGGCAGTTATAAGCACTTGTATATACTTAGGAGATGCACTTCTAGGTGAAAATAGGTATAAGGTGTCTCTTAAATTTAATAATTTTAAATACATGCTTGAAATTTAGGTACAAGTCTCATAAATGAAAAAAATTCTTTAGAACCTCCATCGCTTCCTTGGCAAGCTCATAAAGGCCAATTTCAAGTGCTCATTATGCTCATTCTATACAATATGATGAGAGATGGGCCTTAGAGTTTTTAAATATGAGGGGGTCATAATGAGATTAAAATTCATGCAAATATTCATCATATTAGTGTCCTCTCATTTATGAACAAATGTGAAGACCCTAGGCTACTCTTAAACTAATTATAAACTGCATAGGCTCATTTTTCTCCTTGAAGTGATAGTTTAAGATTGGTTATAAGAATGAATGAAGTTTAAAAGGTTATATATGGGTTTTAAAATCATTTAAAATTATTATAAACGTATCATTTGGCACGTGTGAGCTCAAGAGAACAAGAAAAGTTTTCTTTTTCATAATTTACAAGCTGAAAGTCATAGTGTATTGATTACTTTAGGGTTTTCAACATTCAAATAATGTAGAATAACGTTTCACATCATATCTCACTATATCCAATGATATATAATTCAAAAAAATGGTTATTCATTCTGATCCACACCCATAATTTCTCAACATGAAGGTACTTTGTATACTCTCACTAGTGCATCAATCATCATGGGAAAACAAGTTTTATTATGTTGAAGGTCCTAAGTTGCATATAAGGAATGATAGATTTTTGTTATGATGTGTTTAGTTCATTAAAATTCATATCAAATATATTTAGAGCATTGTGAGGACCTAAAAATTCAAAAGAAGGGTTCATGTTCTTGTGAACTACTAAGGGAGTGTGTAGCCTACAAATGAGAGTTTAATATGGTCATTTATTTGAATACCAAAGACAACCAATATTCAAGATTGGTTCTACATGGACTAAAAATATAAAAGAGAACTCCAAAGGAAATATATCAAGTTTATCTTGACATATTATCACTAATACATCAAAGTAAATTGACTATCAATCTAGGATTGAGGCTGTGTTGTAACCCTACATACATAAAGGTGAGGGAAAATGGTGAAAAATGTTGTACTGGCATTGTGGTTGAAGGTGATGATATCATGAAACATTGGTGGTTTGTTCTCATTGATAGAATGGTCTTAGATGCATATTCAAAGGGAATAAAATGATAGAAGTTAGACCTAAACATCTATAGATGTGTAGGTCTCACCTTCATCTAACTATAATGTATTTCTTGAATTTTACCAACCAACCCTCATGCCTATAGTGAAATAGGACCTATAGGCTTGTGTAAGTACATGAGATGAAGCTTTCTTAAGAACTAAAGTTTGAGGGTTAAAATAGGGGTGGAATTCATGTGTGGATACTTTTATAATGTGTAAAGTTCACGAAAAGGATGAGTTATGTATTTAAGTACCTATTCTTGGATTTTAATCAAATCTCAAGCTCAAATTTACCACACATAGTTAGGCCTACTTGAGAGATGCAAACTCACCTTCAATTATTCTAAGAGAATATGCAATGTTTTATATGAGATATAAATTTTGAATAATATAAGTGTGAATTAAATTCTAAAATATTTTGAAATAGTTATAATGAAAATTATTTAGGGCCTCTACCTTGGAGATCTCTTAAGATCTTAGTCAAGATATCCAATCAAGATTACACAAGCCTACATATAAGATGATAGAAACTTGTATGTTTTAAAGGAGAGTTTGATGATTAAAGAGCATAAAGTATATGAGTGAGGTTTTTCAATATTAATCTACATGTTTTAGAGCCACTAAGTTGGATAAAATAACTAAGCAAAGGATTATATGGTCAAACTAGTAAATTGGTTTATAAACTTTATGTATAGTCTAAACCAAAATTCATAGCTATTAAGGATATAAATACATTGGTAAAGAATTTATAGATAGGTTTGGAGATGATACAAACCTAAATAGGCCATTTTAAACTTGAAACAAACTTTAGGACAACGGTTTCAAGCCTAAATGTCTCATATACCTCATAGTTGCATACTCAGCCACCTAAGAGGCACTAATTTTTGCTTTACAAGATGCATGGTGGTAAAATAATTTATAACGCATTGAATATGTCTCTCCATTTATATCCTATGACATTGGTTTATGGAAAGAGGCTCTATCCTCCATGAATAATCATCAAGAGCATAACACACCTTAAACCCTCTTAAACCCCTCAAGTGACCCAATAGAAGAAAAATATTTGTTATCAGTCTAGATTACACCCTTGATGTAGGGGTTTCAAACTTTCCTCATCCAAATTTTATAATGGAATCACCTCTAGGTGTGGTTAGCATAATGAATGAGGTGATTTTCTATATTTGGGGCTAGCCCCCTTGATGCATTATATATGCTTAAATCACTAAGCCTACTTTTCTTGCTAAGGAAAAGGGAGAGAAAGGACTTAAAAAAAAACTCTAAACTATAGAAGGTGATGCACCAATTTATTAGGTCTCCTCTACTTGATATTTTAAAAACACTTATGGATAAAACAAATACTAATCACTAACACACTCTCTTTAAAAAGACTCATAAGCATTAGTATTTCACATGGAAGCTATGCCAAATTTCTATAACCTAAGAGTGATGAATGAAAGGTATAATATAAGACACAAATAATTATTTTCCACTTTAATTATAATCATGAACACCTTCACATACCATCTAACCTTCATAAAACTAATCCACTAGCATCTAGGTTAGAGACAAAGACTTATAAATGGAGAAGGAATTTAACCACTAATGCAAATCAAACAAGTATTAAACACACTATAAACCAATATGTAGAAGGCTAAATCAATCCTTGTATTAGCTCAAGGATTTAGGATAGAAATTGGTAGAGTTTATTCATACATAGTAGGGGGATCTATATAATGGATTTCTAATCCCAATTTATATAAAATGAAATAGAGAGAGGAAGAATATGGTGTAGAGGGGAAATAATGACCATCACCCATCCAAAATAGTTACAAACATGAATGAGAGTAAGGAAAAAATATCATAACTCTCCCCATGTGTTGGCTTGGTGGCATAGTGGCCTTCATACAAGGTGGTCTAGTGGTTAAATGAGGAGTTATAAGGTCATCTCTCAAAGAACAATTACAAAGAGAATTCCTTTGACATTTCACCTTCATGCTACCTCCATTTGTCATCATGCTCTATTAACTCTTTACTATGTAATATACCATTATTTATTATCAACTTAAAATGATAAGATTAACTTTTTCAAGGATTCTATCATGTTAGACCAGAGTAAAACTTAGATTCATACTCCTTTACACTCATTTTTTTAATTAGAGACTTGAAATATTTTATCACACTTATAACTTTCATAGGTATTCTACTTAATAATCTAAAAACCTACGATATACTTTTTCTTCACTTGGATACCCATTCAAGACTTTCATAAAATGACCTCAATGGTATTTTAGAAGTTTCTATACCATTGATGGCCTATACAAGATTATACAACCTTTATTTTCTTGTGCAAAAAAAAATATAGTCTTCATCTAAGCTTTGATTCTTGGTTTAAAATCTATTCTTAGCACCATGGGATTCTATTTAAAGTCTTGTATTTGTTATTATACATCTACCTAGGTCTAATAGGTCTATTTAGTTGGTTAAGGAGTTCAAATTGCTCAAACATCATGAGAACATCTAGAAATATGTACTTTTAGGCCTTTTTCTATGCTTTCCCCCTCACACATGGAAATTTTATACTTCAAAAAGTGTCTGTGAGGGTTTATAATTTCATATAGGGGTATTCAAGGCCATTTATGTCCATTTTGAGTGCTTGTGGGCTCATATTCTCCATCAGATCCTATTCTAGGTCTTAGAGGGTTTGGAGTGGCCTACCATATTAAAGGTGATTCATAAATCACATTCCCTAGATTTGAGATTAATTACATTAATATTGAGTGTATATATCCCCTTAAATTTACCTAATATCTCTTTTCCACATGCATCATGTCTAATGATCTATAACTAAAATTTGGTTCCTCTTGGGCTTCTTCTAGGCAGTTGTGGCATACCTACAATCTTAGGGATTATTCATAAAATTTTCCCCCTAAATCCATCTCTATCTGCCATATATGGTAAGTGAATATGGGTCCTAAAATTTCCCTAATATCACTATGCCCCATGTACTTCTTCATGTAAGCTATGAGTATCTTGATTTACAATTTGAGTTGGCAAATTATGATGAGAGAGCTTGAGGAGGTTCTTAGCCCAAATGGCCATTTTATATTTATCACTACCTAAGACACCATTTTTCAAGACTTGTAATATCACTATGTAACATCCTATTTCTCAACATCTTCTTTAGGAACTTATCTTGTCACAAGAGTGGACTTGGACATCTGAGGGCCTATACAAGGTTTTAAGACTTATAGGGTTAAACTGATCTTTAAGGCATAAACCTCTTATAGGTGATTATGGAGTTATTAAAACATTTTAATCATCTATTTTATTTAAATTCAACCCTCTATATATTCTCATATTGTCCAAGATATTTGTCTCTACCATTCCTCCTCTTTAGACCTATTATGACCATCATTAGTTTATGTTAAGGTTTTCAAGATAATTGATGCAAATGACCTTATTAACCTATGTTTTCCATTTTTATAACTCTATCTCACCTCTATGAATCTCTTGTAAATATTGGATAACTTATCATCCTCACTCAAAAATAGGCCTTATTATCAAGAAGGTCATGGGCTTGATCAACATCATTGGAATGGGTTAGAAACTTGCAACCTCAAAAAGAGTAACTTGAAGCATGGTTGGGACCTCTTCATAAAGGGTTAAAACATTTCTAAATTTCATACCCTTATTTAAACCCTAATTAAATATATAATTTATCTATAGATATGGAGTATTGATGTGACTCTTTAACTATACCCTTAGCCTTGGGACAATATCTAAAGATAAACCAAAATTTCATGTTGACTATCCCAATCATCTTTAGCCCATTCTACTTCTATTTCTTCAAATATTCTTTTACATTTGTTTCCTTCTCTTAAATAAGACCACATTTGACACTTTTTTCTTCACCATACCAATATCATCCTACCTCCATGAAGGCCCAACAAATTTAAGCATCAAGAATTTTGACCATCTTTACACCACAACTCATAATTAGCATGCCTCTCAATAAGACTAGGAGTCCTACAAATCTTGTCGTGGAGCCTCATTTGGAGGACTTAGAGAATTCCTAGACTTTTAATAACCCTATAAACTATGTCTTAAGTAATAATATTCATTTATAATCATGGAGATGTAAGGAAAACCCTTTGGAATCTATCATTTCCTTTTAGACATGTGCATACTTCATAGTTCTCTCCTTTTAAATGAAACTTGACTTGATGGTGCTAGGGTGTATGAATTATATCATAACTGATTTGGAATTTCATTATAGCATGGATCACTTCTAGACAAAACTCACACTATCCACAAACTTATTAATATATCCTTCCCAGCTCAAACCCTTTGAGAATCATGCATATTGAAGTTTTGTGAAGTTTCCCCATACCTTAAAGTTTAAATAATTCTAAATAATATTGACTTTTCTAAATTACCTTACATAGGGTTAAATTCATTCCAATCAAATATAAACTATTCTAGACATTAAGTGGAGGGTCTTATGTCCTTTATACCCTTGAAAGAATCATGAAAAGTTTGAGAGTTCATATTAGGCCTGTATCTGAGGTGTGTTCATTGGTTTCAAAGAAGCCTTTTAATATACCTTGTAGATCTCAAAACTCACTAAAATCCTCTTGCATTGGCCAACTAGGCTTGCTAGGTAGTTAAGCTCATTCTTCTTGATACTAACCATTAGAATGGAAATGAGACCTCCTTAGAACTTTAAAAATAGGTTGATGAGCATGTTTTAGGATCTCCAATCCATTTTATGCTATTATTCAGACTAAGTAATATGGTTTCATCTTTATTCAATTACCATATTACCCTTTTTCTCATAACACCTAATGACTATCTTGTATTCTAGATCTATAAAAGCACCTTCAGGGGAAGATGGGTGTATTTTTTGACTTAAGGGGTTTTGAAACAATACAAAAAACATTCCTTCATGATCCTAAACTATTCACTTGCTCAAAATCCTACTTTTATACATTATTCCTCTATAAAACCAAACATTTCTCATATCTATACAGGTGATCATACCATCAAACTTTGTGTAGAGACACTTCATGGAGTGTGTAAAATGACCCAAGTGTTTCAATTACAAATTAATGCATTTGGGGCCATTTAATTTACTTTTACTCCCATTGAGTTGATGCTAGGGTTTAAGGGTTTATGACTACCTAGAGTACTTAATAATTGTTCATAAATCCCAAGACTTTGATCTGAAAACTAATTCCACTAATTCTAAGCCCATTATGGTCTCTACCTCTAACCAAGAGCTTGGGATATGAATTAACCTATATTGATCACATCATCCATAGGAAACTTGTACTTATGATATTGTTAAGATCTCAATAAAGGTTATAGTGTATTTTATGTTTTTTTTTGGATTTGTGAGCATGGATTCTCATCTCTAATGTATGCAAGTAATCCCTCATGAGATATCTAATATTTTTTGACCCTGATATGACCTAACTTACCTATACATGTCTTTAAATCACATGTAAAACATATTTTCTCTTCATTTTTCATGTTTGAGATCTTGGTAACTGATTAAAGGCCAAAAAGAGGGAAAATAAAGGTAAAATACATTATTAAACTAAAGGGTACAGATGGAGGGAAGATAAAAAGTTACTTTTCAAGTGTGTGGGGGAATTTTATGGTGAATGAAGGATGTTTGAACCTTAAAAATACATTTTTTATATATAAGACCACCATATCATGACTTTGCAATGGCTATGAGACCTTTTGGAGACATTTTACCTTTGGTGGTGACTTTGGTGGTTGAATGATGTCTCATGGCCTATTAACGCTATTCACCTAGTTTAAACATCCTTCAAAGGAAATATATAAATTATATGAAATGCAATAACAATTGAAGTATTTACCTTAATATTTTCTTTAAAAAACTTGAAAATATGCTAAAGGCTCCAAACAAGGTTACCATTCTTCCTTTATAAAAGCTATAATCCCTTTGATTTTGCCATATTCTATAAGTTTTTGGATTGCTTTAATGAACACAAGACTGATCATGGGATAAAAAAACATAAGTAATCCTACTATTCATGATTTTTTACCATGAAGATAACACTAAGACTTGGGGTAGACTCTTTGACATAGTCAATATAAGATATAACCATGACACAAGTTCAAATAAGATGATATGGTGACTACCACACCACTCTTTGACATTAACACACCATACAAACATGTTTCCTATGAACCTAATGGAAAATGAACCTCTCTTATATTTTCATGACATACCAAGGACTCATGAAGATGACAAGGACACTATTCAAGTGCATACATTCAAAATTTGATTATTTTTGAGTTCAAGGGTAGAAAGACATCAACATCACTAGTGACTCCCAATGTTTGACCTACTTGCTGGTCAAGAGAACCAACTATCTCATCCTTTGGGAAAAAGAATCACAAAAAACAATCATGAGTCAACTGAGATGATCCTTCTATTTAAAATGCCATTCAGACTTAGAAACATAAAATCCTTCAAGGATTGGAAAAATCTCACCACTCACACAACAAGTACAATAAAAACACCAACACCCAAACACCTAGGAAAACAACAAGGCAACAAGATAACTAATATAAAAACGTAGTTGTGTAACAACACTTGGCTAAAATAAACACCTAAAATACTATGTCTAAGGATAATATATGATATTTAATACTAGTACCTAAGGAACACCCTATTGACTAGGATAGGGAGTACCTCACAATTTAATTTTTATATTTGGAATGCATTATTCTTCTTACAACTAATGATAACAAAAGGGTCCACTCCATAGGCTACCAAATTTTATGTGATTACCTAGTTCAGATTAGTCCTCATCCCATTTAAACATAATATAACCTTCTTGGAAATTTGTTAAGATAACCTTCTTATCAAATAACCTCCTAAATTTATCTTGATGAGACCATATGGCATGCATAACACCATATCTTATCTCTTCTAGTTCTTTCAACTCATTCATACTCACTTCCATTACATCACTCTCAACTATCTCAAGTTTTTGTGTGAGTTCAAAATATAAAAACTCAAGTGATATGGGTAACCTCACTTCCTTCCCATAGAAAAGAAGGTAGGGAAAATGACCAATATCTCTCTTGGGAGTGATCTTATTTTCCTAAAAGTCTATATTCAATTGGGTATGGCACACCCTTGAATTGTCCTCCATATTCCTCTTTATGATCTTGATTGAGTTATTTTTAGTGAAATATTCAAGTCCATTACCCTAAGGATAGTAGTTTGAGTAAGTAATAAGGTATATGCCATAAATTAGATCCCATTCACTTGTACTTGCACTACTGAAATCTAGTACATTATCTAATATGATAATGAAGGGGACCCTAGACCTAGTCACTATGATCCTTAAGGGCCACTTCTTCTACCCACCTACTGAAGTAGTCTATAGTAGTCATGACCCATTTATGGCCTATAATATATGGAATATTTACCACACATTTATAATCTAGGCTCCACTACATGAATGGTTATTTTACTTAGATGGGATTGAGGGGCAAGGAAACTAGTTTTTGTTTTTTAGTAAAAATGGCACACTTTTGACATCTCCTAATCCAAACATATGATTCATTAAATAGGCTTGGCCAAAAATAGACTACTCTTATTATCTTTTTTGTTTTAGTCATAGCTACACAATGGTGTACTATAGGCCCATCATGAAACTGATCCAATATCTTACCAATTTAGTTAGTCTCCACACATCTTAGAAGCATTACATCAAGATCATTCTTAAATAGGACCACATATTTCAGTACATAGGGGATTGATTTCAACCTATAATATTTTATTATTTTCCTATCCAAACCTATAGGGCATTCTTTTATTTGGAGGAACCTTACCATATATTGAGTCTAGCTAGAAAAAGGTGTAGGTACAGATGCTTGGGAATCACTATGCATTACCAAAACTACCTCTTTGTTTTCCTTAAAACATACTTCTAAGTGCTCACACATTCCTCTACCCCTCACTAGTTAGTGACCTTCACCTCTATATCATACTCCATATATTTAGTCACTCAACCTTCTCTTTTCTCACTCAGATCTTGGTTAATAAGGAAGTCTTTGATGCTAGGATGGGCCACCATGACATAGATATTGTTTTTCAACACCATGTTCTTGAATTTTTTAATGCTTATCATGATAGGATCACATGAATTTATACATAATTTTACCTTTCCTCATAGCCCTCAAATTCTTATTTAAATAATGGTATGGGTTACTTCATAAGTTCACTATTTTATTGCATCAACATGGTATATATGGTCTCATTATTTGAGAAGGCCTACAAGAAAAACTATTTTGATAAATTAGGGTTAAGGAGAGTGGGTGCTTGAGCAATATATATTTTATTTCTTTGGATATCCTCTTTAATTCCTTAGTATAAGTTAACTTATGATTTTTATTGAGCATAGAGATTAGGGGTCTAACCAGATCAATAAATCCAAGAATAAAACTTCTAATGAAATTGATCTTACCAAAGAAACTCTATAGTCTTTTCTTATGCTTGGGAAATGATAGGACTAGAATTAAACTTAACTTCTCAAGTTCTATAGAGAGTCATTCCTTAGACAAAATGCAAAATAAAATTCTACTCTCATGGACTGTAAAAATTCACTTCTTGGGGTTCAAAGAAACCCCATACTACCTTCACCTTTCAAATATTATCCTTAGGTATTCTAAGTGGTTTTTTTTCATTCTTTGATAATACAATGATGTAATCAAGGTATATGATCATCATATAATTTATTAGTCCTTGAAAATAGACATCCATTTACCTTTAAAACGTTTCCCCTACATTGGATAGCTAAAAGGGCATCTTTTTGTAGGCATAGATGTCGAACTTAGTTATGAAGGTAATCTTGTATTGGTCCTCTTCCTTCACCAACACTTGGTTATACCCTCAATACCCATCAATAAAACAAAAATGTTATGAACTTACAACCTTTTGAAATAAATTATCCATGGATGACAAAGGGTAGTGGTCTCTCAATGACACCTTGTTAAGATCCCTATAGTCCACACATAACCTTATCTCCCCATTATTTTTACTTATATGAACAAGGTTATTCACACATGAAGATTACTTCATGGGGAATATAATTTTGGACTCAATTAGTTTTGTCAACTCTTTCTTCATGAAGAACTTAATCTTTGGGTTGACAGGTCTTTGTTTCTTCCTAACAAGTTTGGCACTTACCTCCAACTCTATGATATATTATGATAAATTATATTCAAACCCTTTTAAGTCACTATATTCCCAATCTAAAATGTATATAAAATACTTACATAACTATATGAAAGCAATATTCTCCTCTCTAGTATTCACCTTGCCTATTTTGAGCAACCTATCTTTAAAACTAGTGACCCTCTCATAATTTCCTTGGTTGAAATGTTGAAATTATCTCTTTTTAACTGATAATATTCATTTTAAATATTCTGAAGGGTCACTAACCCCTTATAAAGTTTATTTTTCCTTAACTAAATAATCTAGTCATCATATTATTTTTGAAGTCTACCTTGATTCCTTAAGGAGAATTTTGCCTCTTCTTGCAAGAAACATGTTATCTACCTATCACTATCAAATACCTACCAATTTAATTCATTATTATGTATTTATGGTATACATACCACTTTGATTTATTATTTATTACTTGGGTTCTTTACTTCACTTGGGATGTCATATTGTGCCCCTATAGTTGCCAACATGTTTGCATATTGGTTCTATTCTCTTGGGTTTGAATGGATGTCAAAGGCCTCAAATTATTCTAAGAGGTCCCAAAACCTATGTTTATATGCCTTTAATAGTGTATTTTTTATTATATTCTACCCTCTTACTTGGTATACTACTAGTTCAGTATCTCCCATTACTTATAGTAGCTTCACACCTCTTCTCCTTACCCATTACATCCAATGAATGAGGGCCTAATAATATATTATATTATGTGTGTATCCAAAATGAAACCTTATGTTAGAAAATTACTTTTGTTTAGATGGATAAATAATAATAATACCTACTCCACTTCCATTCTTGCACCTAGAGCCATCAAAAAATAGTCTCCATACTCCATTATTGTCTTAGATTGGTAAGGGCTAGTATGACTTATTACTCCTCATGCATACAATATATTCCTAAACTTAATTCCTCAATTATATTATAAGGATAATACCAATGTTTATTTATCCCTCACTCATCAAGGACTAGGTTTGATATGCCCTCAAGTGGCACAACTAGATCTTGGTTATTAGGGTGCTCATATTCATCAATGATAGTGAAATTGAAATTTGATAGGCTAGGAATGAAGGGATATAAATTTAACCTAGATATTAGATTAGAAATTATGGTGAATTTGATCCCTACCTATTTTTAAAGACCATATAGTACCAGTCTGATGATAGGTAGCCTCCTATCTTGGTAGTGTATGTCCCTAGATAGACAAAGGTCAAAATAAGGGGATAGATTAACCACAAAAACATATTTGGATATAGTGAAATTAGGGAAAAAATATAGGATAAGATTTAGGTCCTTAAGTACACCAACTATCTTGGTAGGAGACCTATCTAGCTACAAGACTCCCTTATAATTAGGAACAATTTTAACCCCAATTTGTTTGCTATTGAATTTTCCATAATAGATGTGATTTACCCACTATATATAATATATTTAAGTAATATGAAATCCCACATTATGACAAAAATATATAAGGGAAGTGGATTATCTACCTTGTTTGGTTGGGGTTCGTTAGGTTGATAGGTTTTACTTAGGACTGCACCCTACTCTACTTGCTTGTCTGAGATGTTAAGTTTTGAAAAATCTTATTAAAGATGGTATTTCTATCCTATAATAAGCAACGTGTCCCACATTGGTATGGTGACATGAGCCTTCTTCATCTAGTCTACAATGTCGATATAAAGGCCACCAACCTTTGCCAATAATTTAAGAGTATCAACACTAGTTGGAGCTTGTTTGAAATGAGGTATAAAGGGACCATCCTCATTCTAACCCTTTTGGAGTGGTTAATATTTAGGGACTAAATGTAGTTCATTAGTATTCTGAAGTTGTTGTCAAGGTGAAGGAGATGATATCCCTACCTCTGAGTCACCACTCACTACCCTTATTTTATCCCTTGTATTGGTTGTAATAGGGATATCCATTTTAGTTTCACCTCCAAACTAATTGATTACACAATATCCTAAAATATTTTATCCTTTAAAGTTGACAAATTTAGCCTCTAATTTAGTCTACTCTCCACCCACTCCTTATTGATTTGGCAATTCAAATTGGGTTATAAAATGAGCTTCTCCATGTTGCATAAGAGGAACTTATTTTTTTTGTATAGGAGGAGATTTAGTGTTTTATATAGGAGGAGCTTGATTGGCACCTTCAATTTACTTTAAAATTTATTCACTAGGTTATTCCCAAGGTGAAAACCATTTATCTTCTTGAACATATTTATTTGGAGTGGGAACTAATGCTCTAGAAGTGCTAACAAATTTGGAGTTAAAACTATTGTATGGTCTTGCATGAATGATCTAACCTTTCCCTTAAGGATTATATAGACATGTTGGTCTATTAAACTAATAATATTGACGTAAGTATACTGATAGGGTCTATGGTATGGAAGTTTTTACCTCTATAAGGCCAATATCCTATTATATTATGATTTGAGTAAGCCTTTAATCTTGACCAATCTATCTTCCTAATTGGTATATGACTGCTCATTATTGGTTGGTTTATGTATGTGGGAAATGGTATGCATGGGGGGATTCATCTCTATAAATAATTGCATAAGAGGCCTTGGTGTAAGTTTGCCTACTTGAATATGACAATTTTATTCCTTTATTTCAACTTCATAGGCATTTAGAAATGTGTTCCCACCCATCTATTGAATCATGACTATTACATTAGAATTGATGGCTCTCAAATAATATAAGGCATAATTTGGGGTCAGTTAAACTACTATTTGGATACTATTCCATGTTTTTTGAAACCTATAGTTAAAGTCCACCATAAACTCTTGAGGGGTCCTCTTAATTGTGTTTAATTTCTTTATTTGGTATAAGTAATCACCTCTATCCTCAAATTTATTGCATAGGTGATCCCAAAACTCATCCTAATTATTTATGTAGGTAGGTTATATACCTATATACCAATTCAGTGATTTACCTTTCAAGGAGTTAGATTGAAATCTCATTGTTACATTCTCTTGAGTCACATTATGCATAGAGCAAAGGTTTGCAATGTTTCTAGTGTGTTAAATAGGAGTGTTAGATTTATATGTTATGAAGTATGGGAGGATTTTGAGGGAAATAGTAGTGATATCATAAAATTGGTTTAGGTTCAAAAGGATGCCACCATTAAAGGGTACAAAGGCCTGGTTTCTAGGTCCATCTATTGGAGATGTAGGGGTTAATGTAGGGCTATGTTGAATAGGACTAAAAGAAGTAGAGGATGTTAGGGATTGATCCTAAGGTACTTATTACTTATATAAAACTACAAATATAAGTAAACAAATTCAGCTTCCTTACCCTTAAATAAATACCTTGTGGTGACCTTTGGCATGAAACTTGAGTGTTAATCTAATGCTAGAATGTCTAAAACTCTTTGAGGTCATCAAAACCTAAGGGTAAGTACTAAAACCTCCTTGAATTATGGCCCCACCAAGAATTCCATAAAATATTATTGGTCTATATTTCACCCTTGAGTTAGGGTTTTCAAACCTACCTCATCTAGATGATACAATGGAATCACCTTTACGTGTGGGTAGCCTAATGAATGAGGTGAGTCTCTAGATTTAGGGCTAGTTACCTTGATGCATCATTTATGCTAAAATCACTAAACCTACTTATATTGATAAGTAAAAGGGATAGAAAGGAATTTAAAAAAGAAAAAAACTCTAAACTGCAAGAGGTGATGCACCAATATATTTGATCTCTTTTACCTTATCTTTAACAATATTTATGGATAAAACAAAGGCCAATAACTGACACACTCTCTCTAAAATGACTGGTAAGCATCAATATTTCACATAGAGGCCATGAAAAAATCATATAACTTGAGAGTGATGAATGAAAGGTCTGATAAAAGATACTACCAATCAGTTTCTACTTCATGTATAAGAATGAGTACCTTCACACACCATGTGACCTACATAAGACCAATCCACTAGCATCTAGGTGAAAGATAAGGACTTGCAAAGGGAGAAGGAATTTAACCAATAATGCAAATAAAATAAGTGTTGAACACACTAGAAACCAATATGGATAAGGTTAAATCAGTCCTTGTGTTAGCTCAAGGATTAAAGATACAAATGGGTAGAGCTTCTTGATACCTAACAGAGGGATTTATACAATGGATTTCAAAGCTCAATTTATATAAAATGAAAGATAGATAGATAATATGGCATAAATATGGAGTGGAGGGGCCATATAAACCATCACCTATCCAAAATAATTACATACATGAATGAGAATGAGGAAAGAGTCTCATAACTCTTCTCATGTATCAACTTGGTGGCATAATGGCCTTCATATAATGTATCCTAGTGGTTGAATGAGGAGTTAAAAATACATCTCTAACATAGAAGTTACAAAGAGATTCCTTTCACATCTTGACCTTCATGCTACCTTCATTAGTCATCATACTCCATTAACTCTTTAGTACATAGCAGCCCATGCTTTATTGACAACATCCCATGCTATGATTAAATTTTTCATGGCTTCTCTCATGATAAAATAGAGTTAAATTTATATTCATACTCCTTCACACTCATTTCTACCATCAGAGTACTGTAATATTTTTATCAAACCTATAACTTTCATAGGTGTTCTGCTTGATAATCTATAAATGTGCAATAAACTTGTTATTATCTTGGAGGGCCATTCAAGACTACCATAAAATGACACAAATGGTATTATGGAAGTTTTTATACCATTGATGGCCTATACAAGGTCTTTAATCTTGATTTTTTTGTGAAAACAAAAAGATAGTCTTCATCCAAGCTTTGTTTCTTGGTTTGAAATATGTTCTTGGTACCATGGGAGTCTATTAAAAGTATTTTAGGAGATTTTTATACCTCTACCTAGGTATAATAGGTCTATTCAATTTGTTAATGAGATAAAAATGGTTAAACATTATAAGAAGATAAAAAATGCACTTTTAGGCCTTTTCTATGTTTTTCCCTCACATGTGCCAAGTTACTACTTCAACATGTTCCTATAAGGTTTTTTAATGTCATCCAAGGGTATTTAAGGCCATTCAAGTCCATTTTGAGTGACTATGGGATCATATTCTCCATCAAGGCCTATTTTACATCATATAGGGTTTGGAGTGGCCTAACATTTTAATGATGGTTCATAAAGCATAGATCCTAGATTGGAAACTTAATTCCATGAATATTGAGTGCATAGACCCCATAAAATTTATCTAATAGATTTTTTTGCCATGCATATTTTTTGGTGAGATCTCATCAAAAGATGGTTTCTCTCAAGCTTTTTCTAGATAGTTTAGGCATACCTATAGGCTTAAGGATCATTCATATATATTTTCCCCATAATTCCATATCTCTCTACCATGGATGGTAACTGTATATAGGTCTTAAAATTTCCATAAGATAATGAGTTCCTATGCACTTATTCATGTAAGATATGAGCATCTTAATCTACAACTTGAGTTGGAAGACTATGATGGAAGATCTTGAGGAGGTATTTAGGCGAAATTGTCAAGTTATTTTATTTATCACTACCAGAGACACCCTTTTTTAAGACTTGAGCTATCACTATGCAACCTCTTATATCTCCAAGTATTCCTAAGGAAATTATCTTGTCACAAAAGTGGAGTTGAAGGTCTTAGGGCTTATACAAATTTTTAGTCCTTATAGGCCTAAACTAATTTTTAAGGCATAAGATGACATGTAAATGATTATGGTGGTGTTTAAGCCTTATTATCATATATTCTATTCAAATGCAAACCTATATATATTCTCATAGTGTCTTAGATCCCTATCTCTACTATTCTTCCTCTTTAGACCTAATATGACCATCATTAATTTATGTTAAGGTTCTTAAACCAATTGATGAAAAAGACCTTCATAACCTATGTTTTCCCCTTCTATGATTATATCTCACGTATATTCAGGTATTATAAATCTTGGATAACTTTTCATCCTCACTCAACACTAGACCTATTTATCAATAAAGTAATGAGCTTGATTAGCATCCTTGGAATGGGTCATAGACCTGTAACTGCAAAGAGAGTGACTTTAAGCATGGTTGGGACCTATTCATAAAGGATTAAAATATTATTAAACTTCTTTTCATTATTTTAACCCTAATCCAAGATATAATTTATCTATAGGTATGTAGGATTGATGTGACTCTTGAACTCCACTCTTAGCCTTGGGATAATCTCCAAAGATGAACCAAAATTTCATGTTGATTATCCCAATCATTTTTATCCCATTCTACATTTGTAGATTAAGATAATCTTGTCCACTTTTTCCTTTTTCTTGATTAGGACCATGTTTTTCACTTTTTACTTCACTATCCCAATACTATCCTACCTCCCTGAAGGTCCTATAACTTTAAAAATCAAGGTTTTTAACCATCTTTACAACACAACTCAGAATTAGCATGCCTCTCAATAAGACTAGGTGTCCTAAAAATCTTGACATAGAACCTAATTTAGAGTATTTATATCATTATTAGACATTATATAACCCTCTAAATCATGTCTTAATAAGTGATATTCCTTTATAAGCATCAATATGGAGATTAAACCCTTTAGAATCTATCCTTTCTTTGTAGACATGTGCATACTTCATATTTGTCTCCTTTGACATGGAATTTGACTTGATGGTGTTAGGATGTATGAATTATCTAATAAATAATTTCACCTTTCATTATAGCATGTAACACTTCTATAAAAATCTCACACTATCCACAAACCTATTAAGACATCCTTCCTAACTCAAACCCTTTGAGTGTCTTACATATTGAACCTATATGAAGTTTCCCTAATACCTTAATGTTTAAACAATTCTAAATAATTTTAAATTTTGATAAATAAGCTTAAATATTTTAAAATAAACTCCAATCAAATCCAAACTATTATATACATTAAGTGAAGGGTCCTAAGCCTTTTTCACCCTTGATACAATATTGAAAAGTTTGAGAATTTCTTATTGGGCCTATGTTAACAAGTCTACAGGTGTCCTTAGTAGATATGACATAGCCATCAAATATTTTTTGACTCTCAGATATATTATGTGTCTTCATTAGTTTCAAATAATCATTTTGATATACCTTATAGATCTCAAAATTCCCTACTATCCTCTCACATTAGCCAATGAGGCTTACAAGGTAGTTACACTCATTGTTATTGATACTAACCATTATAATGGCCATAAGAAATCCTTATAAATATATAACTAGGTCTATGATCATGTTTCAGGATATATAATCCATGTTATGCTACCATTTATATTAAGTAATATCATTTCATTTTTCTTCAATGACCATATTTCCATTTTTAACACAACACCTTATGACTGTCTTGCATTCTAGATATGTAGAAAGAACTTCAAGGGAAGATGAGTGGATTTTTTGACATAAAGGGTTATTAAACAATATAAAACACCTTCATAAATTATATTTAAAAATTCACATACTTAAAACCCTACTTTTCTTCTTGAATACTCTATAAAACCTAATAATTCTCATATTTGTATAGATGATCATACCATCAACTATGTGTAGAGACCCTTGATGGAGTGTGGAACATGACCCAAGTTTTTTTAGGTAAATGTAATTAATTTGGATCCATTTCTTTTATTTTTAATCTCATTGAGTTTATGATAGAGTTTAAGGAGGGTTTAAGACCACCTAGGGTTCTTAATGATTGTTCATAAATATGAGGGCTTTAATCTAAAAACTAATACCAATAATTTTAATACTAATAGGGAATATACCTATTATGAATATATTTATCTTTGAATCAACTTTTACTAACCATACCATCCACCTCAAATTGGCCCTTATGAGCTTGCCAAGAGATCGATGAAGGTTTTAGTGTATTTTCTACCTTTATTTTCACTTTGTGAGCATGGATTCTCCTCTTTGATGACTAAAAATAATACCTCATGAAATATTTAACCTTTTATAATCTTGGTTTGAATTTACCTATCCATACATGTCTTGAAATCACCTATAAAACATCTTTTCTTTGCATTTTTCATGTTTGAGATCTTGGGAAGCCATTAGAGTCTAGAAGAGGGAAAATAAAGGTTAAATACATTATTAAACCAAAGAGTATGGATGGAAGGAAGTTAAAAATTCAATTTTCAATCATGTGGGTGCCTATTATGGTGAATGAAGGATGGTTAAACCTTAAAAAAACCCTACTAGCATGCTGTTGTCATTGATGTCAAAATGGTGCATCATGCAAAGGCATAATGGTCATTGATGTCAAGATTGTAATGTCAAGGTGGATGTCTAGGTGACTAAGGAAATATGGTAATATGTGATATGTAAAGTCACATAAGAGTGTTACATTGATGATAATTCTCATGAGTGGTGTGAGCATGGAAGGTACAGGTCATTCAAGATAATTAACATCTATATAAGAAGCCATGTGATAAGATTCATTTGAAGGTAAGAGATAATTTGAAGGAAAGAGATAATTTTAAGGAAAATAATGTCTTATGGTTTCATAAATGCATGGGTCAAGGTGTCCAATGTATTTAGGTGCATGAAAGAGATATGTCAAGTCATATGATGCTTGGTCATATGGTTTTAAGTCTATATGAAGTTGTGGAAGATTGTTGTCATCAAAAAGATAATGGTAAAATGACATAAGTGAGGTGTAATTTATTATATATACTTGGTTTATTTTGATTTAATGTCATTATATGGAAGGAATAGGTCAGGGCATCAAGTTATTAAGTAGCCTAATCTTAATCATGGCATGAAGAGACCTTGTGAGAGGGTATGAGCATGGTGGATTGGTGAGAAGAGTGAACATAGGCATTAATGGATGTATGAGGTTATTTTATCATGTATTTTAGGAATTATAATACTCATGAAATTTTCAAGAAGAGCTTACAGGGGTAGGACCTTCAATCTAGGTCTACATTTAGACTTCTTTTAAGCCATGCCTAGCCTAATGAGGTATGATGATTTGTTGTCAAGGCATTTAAAGGATGTATGGTAGGGATTAATCATGAGAGAGGTTTTATGGAATGAGATTTAGATGTTGATTATGGAATGTAAGTTTTAATATCATGAAAAGGGGCATGAAGGTTAGTTTAAGGCCTAATAAGGTATGAAGATTATGGTATATAGAGAGTGTAGCCTAATGGGGTATCAAGATTAGTTTACAAGTCAATTATGAGTAGGTGAGAATTTAGAAATGTGAGTAAAGTTTTTTTAGGAATTTAAATGAAGTTTGAGGTTTTAGTTTGAAGGACAAGGAATGAAACATTGTTTGAAGGTCTCTTAAGTGCTTATAATGAAGGGTTATCAATGTGAGAAGGATTTTATTCTGATCATTAGATCATAAAAAATTTGTGTGGACACCTAATCAGTTTATGGTTGATTTTAAATGGTCCTAGCTCAAAATTCTAGGTATTATTTTTTGGATTGATGGCTTATGCTTTGTGAATTATTGTTAAGAGTGGAAAAAAGTTTAAACACTCTTATAACCCTAATAAGGATCCAATGTTGAATATGTTGATCAAAAATTCCCATCATGTATTGGTATTCCTAAGTAAGATATATGATCTTGTAGTGGACTCTCCTAGGTACCTCCAAGTGGTATTGGTTAGAGAGAGGAGAAAGAAAATGTTGAGCTACATGCTTGTTTATGAAGAAATCTCTATAAAAGTCAAAAGTTTCATTATAAATAAAAATAAAATGGATGGAATAAGAAGGTAGAGACTCATGTTTTATGTTCATGAATTTTTATGTATAGGTTCTAGTCCTAAATTTGTGAAATCAGTCATCCAAGTTAGTTAGTTTTTAACATGCCTAATGGTGTAAACAGTGACAAACCTAGGTAACATTGAGAAGATGAATTGGAATGTATTTTCATAATGGAATGATGAAACCAAGTGTGTATATATATTTATATAATTTTATGACATTTTAATGTTTGGTATAAGTTTTGGAGGTTTGTAAATGTGGTGAAAAAATTGGTCACAAGTTGACCTATTTGGTTCAGATAAGATAGTGAGATATAAGGTCATGAGATTGGTATGTAAGACCAATATTTTCCATTTGAAAATATTATATTTATATATAATAATGGTATAATTATCCATATGATCATATACATGAATCATAAGTCATTGTAAATGTATATACATGTATTGTAGGTCTAAGTCACCATGACTATGTTCTGAGGTAATCTTACAGTTGTGAGTGAGTGAGTTAAAAAGGTATTCTTAAAGCCTTATCTTCTAAGTGGAAGTGTATAATTCATTTTATGATGACCTTAAATTAGTTTAGACTTTTTATATATACTTATTTTATCATATTTTAGTGTTTTAAGTATGTTTGAGATTCATTCTTATAAGATAGTGTTTTGAGGCACACAGGCTTAATAGGGCCATTTGACCTAAAGAAAATTTCAAGGTATGAATGAAGGATGAATATATTAAAAAAAATGGAAGAGGTCAGAGGAGTTATTTAAATAAGTGGTTGAATGGTTTTTAAGTTTTTGATAAATTCATTTGGACTGAGGAGAACACATTTTTGGGATTAAGAGATAGACCTAATGTTATTAGGTCTCCATGATACCTAATAGTGAAATGAGACCTAATTGAGTCATGTCAGATCAAAAGGGACTAAAAAATCATTTTATCCTTATACATAAGATATCCTAAGATCCATTTTATGTCTAACCTAAGAATTTAAGGATGCGTGTCTAACTAAGTGGTATATGAATAAGGAATGGTATATATATGAGGTAGTTTTAGGACTATTTGAGTAAGCTAAGAGTATTTAAATTAAATAACACATTGTTTAGAAGTGTTAATGTGGGTTTTATGCATACAAAATCCATTACAAGCTACCTCTAATATTTTAGGATCTCAATTGAGGTAAACTCCACTCCAAGGCATGATTTGTAGGTATATGATCTTTGACAACTTATTGATGAAATAATAGGTAGGGTATGTAGGTTGTTAACAAGGTTTTTGGATGGTGGTATGGATTTATAATAGAGAAAATTTCTATGTGATTTGGATGAATGGATATCTTCTAATCTAGATTGGGTAGATATTAATAACAAAACACAAAATAGAGTAAGGTATGGAAAAAAAATCTCTATGGGTCTTAGGAATTACTTCCCCGATTGGTTTCTAGACAAATCTATATTTTCTTAAAACCAATGCCTATTTATATTATCAATTACACATATGAACATAGATGTGGCTAAGGAGCCTAATTAAATAAAGATGCAAGAAGTTCAGAAGCCTCAAACAGAGGTTGATCCTATTGGGGTAGCTGTTACACACCCCTTAATCAAGAGATTATGGCTCAAGATAATGAATTATCTAAGATAGATATGGCATAAAATCAAAAAACTACACTTGGAAAACATCAATACAAATCCATAAATATGATTCAATATAACTTGACCATTTCAATCAATACATCCACTAATCTTCAATAACTATTATAGATCAAGGATTAGAATATTAATTAAATAAATCAAGAATCTATTTACAGCTTTAGCACACTAAATATTATTGAAGAAAAAAACCATATAAATAACAAATAATAACACAATAATGGAAATAAATTCTCAAAACATTTCACTTGATGACCAAAATGGCTTGCTGCTTTATATCCCAAAAATTTTTGACAAAAGAAAAGTTGGTGGATAAAATTATATTTATAGATCTTAGGGAAGGGGTTGCCTCATCCTCCAAGTCTATGCATGATTATTATATGTGGCATTTATAATGTGTATTTTTAACTATGGTCTAAAACTATCTAAGAAAAGCTAAAAATCTATAAATAGATAAAGTGACTTCACAAAAGTATGCAATGTGTGTAGGTATAAGAAAAACAAAATCAATTTTACAATGAATTATCTAATTTACAAGGAGAATATAAATATACATGCCATCATAGGAGTTTCACATGAATAATACTAAGGTCATGTGGTTTGAAGTGTTGCATAGGCTTTACTAGAAGTGGAAATGGAAGTAGAAGCTGAAGATGTAGTAACACTACCAGAAGCCTATTTTTTTTTGCCTCATTATCCTAATATACTTTGTTCACTACCTCATGCTATTAGACAATGATGTCTAAGTTAAGCAATGAAGGTTAGTGGAGTCTCTTGATTTTCCTGAGGAGTCTTTTATATTCATCTTTAGTCAGTTGGAACTTACTCCTAAAAATCTCAACTTTGGTCACCTTCCTTCTAACTTTGTTTAAATTTGATTCTATTATTTCCACTACCAATCCTTGTATGATTTGATTGAAATTATTGATTGCCTCTTAGATAATTTTATCAAAATTGATTCTACTAATCAATTTTCCTATAGATTCCCTTTCTATAGATAATTTAACCTCATCCAAAATTTATTGTTGGGCCTCATGCACGTGGTATGCTAGAATTAAATCTATAATTGACTTCAACCATTATTTTACCTCCTAATGCTTGATGATAAATATATTTAATTAATTAGATTCCTTGAATGTGATCATTAAGTCAAGGTGGGTATACATTGAGTTGCCCATATAGATAACTAGAAGTTTAAGACTGACACTATCCTAAACCAAAGAGCCATAGAGTTGATTTGATTTATTCACATTAGGTGCCATCTCAAACTTCATAAATTCCATGGCCTATAAGTAATTATAACATCTTTATGGGGCTTCCCAAATCTTAGCTTCAATTTCTATATGAATTTGCACTATGTTAGATTGTTCATTGAGCTACTCAACCTATGCTTGTAATTCATGTACTTATTCTTCTAGCTCCTACCAAGATAACTCCATTCATTCATAGATGGCCTCCACTACATCCTTATGTGTTTGGGCTAGGTATAAAATATTCTCTTCATATATAGACTCCCTTGGCTACCTTTTCTACCTCTTAGTGAGGGAGAACATTGGTTGTCATTCTTCAAGGATGATGCTTGTACCTTAATCATCCTCATTTTATTTTATTTACTCTTTGGATTGAACTAGTTTGGGGGTCAAACAAGGTGGAAATAAAGGGCAGTTTTGTGACCTTATAACTTAGTATTTGATTCCATAAATCCATGGCCCAAGGTAGAATGTTGAGGGGTGTATTAGTAGTTATACTAAAAACTTATTTATCATCTTCTTCTTATATCTTTTGTTTATTACTAGCCTTTGTCAAGACATCATGCAAGGAAAGCCATATTATTTTTTACCATTCCACTCTTTAAATTTGAGGGAGTGGGTGGACTACAACTATTTGAGGCTTTGCCTTCCTTCTCTTACTTGTGCTAGTTACTATGGTTTCTTCTATAGAAGTGGAAGTGGGGAGTGTAAAGGAGATCTATGTAGACTAGACATGAAGTTGAGGGATGGCTAGAGTGGTTAACACTTTTTTGGTTGCCTTATTCTTTTTGTGAAGTCTCATAGTAGAAGTACCAATAAGTATAGAGGGAATAGCCATGGGAAATGGTGTCATAGTAAAAGAGGGATCAATTGTGGTTTTAGAAATGGAAGGAATTGGCACATATGTGGAAGGAAACAAAGGGGTGGATTCATTAGAGGGAATAGGGACTTCCAAAGAAGAGACAGATATCTAATCAACAATGGAAATTAAACTCAAAAAAAAATAGAAAAGGTCCATGTACCTTAGAGATTAATCTCAATGGGGTCAAGCTAAAGACTCATAGCTTAGCCATCTCCAAATCAACCTCTTCATCTAAATCATTTGTTATGTCTTTGATGACAACTTCATCTTCTCTTGATTTTTAGGAGCTTTGGGGTAGAATAGTCAAGCCTTTAGTTGTATGCACTATTGGGTTGCCTTTGCGAATCTTGTACTTCCTAGTATAGACCAAAGGGGTATTTTATTGAATGGGAGGGCCTTGGGAGATGGATTATATTACCTATGAAGTAGCTACCCCAATAGATAAAATAATAGATACACAGGGGGTATCCATAGGGACTTAACTAGTGCTGATGTTAGGCATCTCTTACATCTTGTCCTCTTCCTCATCAGAGTCTAAACTAATAGGATCTCCTCTTTCTCCTCTTCTCTATGCACTAGACTTAGGGAGCCAAGGTTCTCTCTTTATTGATTTTAATTTTAATTTTAGTGGAAGTCCATAGGATGAGGAAGCTTCCTATTATTGATATTTCCTTCTCTAAAAATCTAAATGTTTCCATCCTTTAAAGAGAGCTCTTTAGTTATCCAGTTCCCTAGTGGAGATACTAGGTTTAGTTTGGACCATTCATAAATGATATTCTTGTACCCTAGTAATTTGTGATTTTTCCCACACTTCTTCATCTAAATTAGAATTCATAAAAATAAAATCATAAAAATAAGGCTGATGGTAGTAAGGAATGTTAAACCCATGGATATGTTGTTGGATTCACCCATGGGGGTCCTATTCATTGTGTCATTATGGGGAAGCCATAATGATTATTATTAATTCCAACATCTCCAAGATGTTTACTCATAGTATACATCATCCTATCAATTGAAATTAAGATTCCAAAGTATAAGCCTTTTTTCTACTTAGCCAAAGCCTCTTCAATGTTATTTCATAGCTAGAAATCAATCTCTTGTTCTGCTAACTTGTCAAGTACATACATTGGAAGACATAGAGATGTAACCTTATTTCCTCATACCATGATGATAGTAAAGTCTAGGTATAGGAAATAGTTTCATTTTCCACTCAAATTCTTAAGAATATTTTCTCTAATATGAGGCATAGGTGAGCCATGAATGGATTACCATACCTATGGGTAAACATCCCCATATATTCTGACCATATGCTTGTGGTAAGAATATACATTAAAAATTTGGTAATGGTCATAGATTATATTTTTATGCAATCTATGGTTGGAGCCCATAGCCTAAGTCTTTATATTAGGTTCCCATGATTGCATTTAACAAATATGACATCATATACAAATATCCTATGGGGGTGGGACATTAATCCTTATGTATAATTTGGTCTCTTAATCTTAAACTGATTACCCTCACCAAAGCATTAACAACATCATGTGATAGCATCATATATAGCAATGGTATCCAATATAAATTTACATAATGGTTACTAGGCATACTATATAATATATTAAGAAGAGTCACACCTATCCAGATTCCCATCCTAAATTTATCAATTGGAATCACTCCTTTTGGCTTTGCCCCTTACTAGGTGATAGAATAGTCTAGGAGTAGCCATAAGGAAATCACCTTTGGGATTGAGGTTTCTTCTTTGAATTGAACCCAAATGTGTTGATTATAATAAGGATCTAGTATGCTGAGAAATATATACCTTTGAAAATCACTTTTGGTGATGAAGGTGATCGCTATATCACCATGAGAATGTAGCAAGTAAGTGTCCTATGATATTTTTCCAAAAGAGAACAAATACCTAAGAAGGTATATACAAATCATAACCTCTAGTTTGGCCATGGTGAAATACAATCTTTAGTGTTTGTAGGCTAGAAGCTCTTGAACAAATAACCTTTATGTTAGTATCATTTCATCATCTAATGAAAACATGTTGATTGAATAAATAACATCCTAGAGTTGTGAGTAGTTATGATTCTTATATTTAAATACCTCCACGTAGAAGATGGTTTCCATAAAATTTATATAATCCTTGATTGAGAATGTAGATGGGGGATTTGTTCCTTTAAATGTCCTAGATGAGGAAGACATAGCTACATGTTTTGGACTACTATAATTTACTTCGATATGTTTTGTAGTATGTAATCATTTTGGTTGTTAGCTTAGTCATTATTAGACTCATAAAATTATTTAAGACATGAACTAGGGATCTCAATCACTGTTAGAAATGAAGATGATTCAATTATGATGGCTTTAATGGTTATGTATCATCTATATAAGATCTTGCATTAAATACTTATTCATGTGATATAAATATGTAATGTTCACTTTTCAATTTTACTACCTTGGGATGGTGAGGGTCCTTAGTGTTTATTAAATAGGAAATATCTTATCTTTGCTTGGCTAAGTATGGAATAGTTGTAATAGTATTCTTCATAATAAATCACTGAGTATAATGTTGAAAAAGTGCTTTCAGGTCAATGTTTGTAGACTAATTATTTAAATAATTAGTTTTGGAGAAAGCATCCAAAATAATCTCCTTGATGTATTTGTCTAAGCAAAATCTTGAAGCAATTCTTTTAGAGGGCTACTTCAAAGGTCTAGAGAGCAATATCAATTTACCTAAAGGGTACTTTTGATCTAAAAGGTCCACTTCATAGGGCATTTTGTCTATGATAAAATTTCTAAAGGGTCTACTTCACAAATTTTGAAGGGAATTTTGGAGCCTCTTGAAAGGTACTTCTGTATGGTTAAGGGGAAATTTAAATGTTTTAAAGGTTATAATTCTCTCAGACAAAATGTTTAAAGGAATTGGCTAAGGAAAAAGGGTCTGGGACAAAAGTCTCGAAGGGCAAGTGGTCACTTCAAAAAGGCCAAAAGGTCAATTAAAAAATATCTAAGGGGTTAGTTCAGGAAGACCAAATGGAAATTACCCTTCAAAAGAATTATTTCATGGATTTTTCATCAGATAAATTGTCTAAAACAAAAAGTCCTAATGAAATAGTCTGGGGCAAAGGGTCCTTTCGAAAGGTTCTAAAGGACTTACTTTAGGGGGATTTTTTTGGATGAAATGTCTATGATAATTCTCTCAAAAGGTCATTTTCATTAGACAAGAAAGGTCAAAAGACATATCCTAAATGATAAGTCTCATAGGATGAAGGGTTTAAAAATTATTTTGAAGGGTAATTTAGAACACAAAATCGGAAGGGTATGTGCCCAAAAAATAAGTGGTCAAGAAGAGGTGAATGGTTCATTCAGAAAGGTTGAAGGGATAGTTGGAAGGGTTTTGAAGGGTAGGTTTAAAGGGAAAAGACAATTTTGAAATCTCTAAAGGGAAATTCCAAAATGTAAAAGGGTAATTTGGCAACAGTCCAAAATGTCTACTTTGTAGGGTATTTGTCCATGACAACATTCCTGAAGGGTCTACTTTATAAATGCCAAAGGGCACTTACAAAATTCTTGAAGGGTATTTTTTTATGGCTAAGGGTCATTCTAAATGTTCTACAGGATAATTTAGATAGGGTCAAAGGGTTAATCCATCAAGAAATTTATTTTGGGGAAAGTGTATGTGGCCTAGAATTCCCTAAGGGAAAGTACATAGGTTGATTTTTTTTGGAGAATTGTTATAGATAAAAATTCCACAATAATTTATCTAAAAAAATAAGGCTTCCAAAACAATAAACCTAAAAAATAGGACCAAAAGTGTCTTGGAACATAACATTTGAAAAGATAACTTTGCAAGAAGGCTGAAAGAATTAGCCCAAAAGGTATGGACCTGAAGAATTCATTTGCAATACACAAGTTAGTCTCATAAACACAATGCCAATACCATTTTGATAGAAAAGTTAAATGTCTTAGATTTCCCAAGTTTTTCATAGACGTATGAAAAATATTCCCCATTAAGATCATATTTTGAAAAAAATATGGGTCCTTATTTCCTTATGGTAAAAGGTGGGTGTTGGGTAAAACAAATGGTGACTTAAAGGGGGAATAATCCTGAGTATTTGAGAACATATAACTCTAGTTAGAAATCAATAGATCAATCATGAAGTGTGCCACAGATGAATACTTAAATTAGAAACATGAAAAAAACTTCTAAGTAGATTGACACAACATACTTTCCTTTTAATTTTTCTATATCTATGTGTGTCAAAATGTGTAGTGCATTTAACCCCTACTATGATGAGTTTTTCAAATGTTTTGATGGGGCTGTATGTTTCATAATATTATCCGTTAAATCACAAAATAAGGGAAGATCAGGCATTGTTTTACTACTAGCCAAGCATCCATAGCCCTGATAGAGATACCCTAGGCTCCTTCTATTCTTATCCCATTATTTTGATCATGATGCATAGTACATTGACCTTATTTCATCATGTGAGCCTTTTGATTTTATTTAGATTTCATTTTTCTCTTTGAACTCATTGATTCTTTTATTTATCTTTCTTTTATTTTCTTAAGTTCAAATTAGTAGAAAAGAGAGAGGATGAAACCCTATTGAGATGGTAAAATTATAAAACAAATAATTAATAGAACATCCCTGTCAGCGAAATCTAGACCCATAATTATCATTTCCAATAGGTATTCAATTTCATAAGTGAATTTGATCTAATAAAACAAGAAAATTTTCTAAATTTGTATGAAGTACTTTGAAAGCAACTTCCACATGCCTAGTAAAAGTATTCAATTGTGACATCATTCAAAATAATCCATGATTGCCTACTTTCATCTTAAAGACTCAAAAACATATAAATACACCTAATTTGTAAATTAGTGCCCAAAGTGTCAAAATTTTAATTTCCCCCCTTTTTACTAACTTAGTTGTTTTGGACTTTGATTTTAGAAATAACTAGAGAAAACATAATTTTGATCATTAGAGAAAATCAAGAACAACTAATCTAGAAAGCAAGGAAATCTAATCGAGAAGACAAAAAAAAGAAAGTAGGAAAGACTAATCTAGGAAAACTTTGAAATCTATTCTAAGAAAGCCAAATTACTAAAAACAAGAACGAATAATATAGAAAGCATAAAATCTAATATATTCCTATGTTTCAGTTTATCTGAATCCTCTCAATTAGTAATATCCATAGATGAAATAGCTTTAAAGTATGCTTCAAGAACTATTTATTAACTAGATATATAAACTCATCACCATTGAGGTCTTTCAGACAAAACTTGTTATTGCCCATGATCTTTGAAATTTGATATGGTCTGATCCATAATGGAGAAAACTTGGTATGTTATCCTTTCTTTTCATGGGCTTATCCCATAGAAACACTAGATCTAAAATTCTCAATGCTTTGACTTTTGCTCTTTTATCAAATCACCTTTTGACTACATCTTGGTGTTTGTTGAATGTCTATAGATCTTATATTATTGAATATTCCATCTCTATTATGTCAAAGAACCTTGATTCTACTTTGTCATTGGGCTCCATGTAGTCTTGTATGAATTGATAAGTGGGCAACTTCAATATGATGGGAAAAACTAGTCTACAACCATATACTAGTAGGTAAGGTGAAGCTTTTAAGGCTTGCTTGTATTTCATCTAGTCTACCCAAAGAGCATACTTTAGTAGATTGTGTCTGTCCCTAGGATTATTCTTTGCTAACTTATTGATTTCCTTGATTAGTTTTTTATTTGTTGACTCAGCTAATCCATTTCCTTAAGGGTAATGATTAGAAGATACTATGATTATAATTTGATTGTCATGTGGCCACTCAATGAACTCTACTAATATAAAGGTTGGTTTATTGTCACATACCAAAGACATGGGCATGTTGAATCTAGTAATAATGTGTTCCTCTAGAAAGTGAATCACATCTTGTGCTCTTTTATTATTTGTGACAACTAATTCCATCCATATAGTATAATAATTTGTACCTATAACCACAAATTTATGTTTAGATAAATAATTTAGGTTGATTACACCAATGAAGTCTAAGCCCCACTGTGCGAATGACCTTCCCTCAACAACTAGTTATAAATGCATGCATGCATGAACCTCCCTTTTGGCCAATGCTTGGCATTCATGGAAAGTTATGACATGCATGTGAGCATCCTTGAAGATGGTTGTCCAATAGTATCCAAACCTCAATATTTTATGGGCTATGGTGTTTCCAACTATGTGGCCACTACCTATATTTTGATGTAAATTTTCTAGGATCTCCTTGGCCTCTTCTATAGATACACATATAAGATATATACCTTCATAGTTACTCTTATAGATAATTCCCTTTTTTATCATGAAATGAGTAGTTTTGAGCCTCAAATATCTCCTCCTTTCTCTATTATATTCTAGTGGATAGGTTCCTATAAGTAAGTACTAAATTATATCTATGTATCACTCACCTTTATAAAATTGTGCTTCACATACCTATTCAATGGTGATTCATGGATCAAGCTCAATCATGAGATAAAAAATATTTTTTACTCTAACAATCTATTTAGTCTTTATCTCTATGTCAAATTCTTGGAGCTTGGCCATCCATTTGCCTCAACACTCTCCCAGGTCATTCTATGATAGGGTAATCTTGACAGTAGGATTAGGTATGATGGTAATGGTTTTGTTCCTTAAAATTTAATGTCTAAATGTCTACTTGTCTATCATATAGTATCAAAGTTCAACATCTTTTAAATTAGTACTCATGAAGGCAATTGGATGTTTTATCTCATCATTCTTTTATGTGATAATTACAATAATTATGTGTTTAGAAGCAAATAAGTATAGATAGAAATACTTTGTAAAGTCTAGACTAAATAATAATAGATATTGTAATATCACATCCTTGATATCTTGAAAATACTTTTTGGCTTCAACTATCCATTCTATTTTGGCATCCTATTTGAGCATGGTGTTTAGAGGCTTGATGATTTCTATGAACCCTGAGATAAACTTCCTTACAAAGTTTATATTTCCAAAGAATGATTTTATCTCCTTTTTACTATTTGGCTACTAAATCCTTGATACTACCTTGATTCTTTCTATATTGATGATGATCCCATCCTTAGTAATGATGTGTCCCAATAACTTACCTTCAGTCGCCCCAAATATGCTATTCTTCAGATTTAATGAAATAATAAATCTTTTGCAACACTCAAATATAGACTATAGGTGAGCTATATGATCTGTTATTTTCTTTTAAAATACTATGAGATCATCCATATAAATAATTATGCATTTCCTAAGCAATCCCTTAAAGGTGTGATCTATAGAACATTGAAAGGTGGCTCCCACAATTATTAGGACAAATGAAAATGTTTTGTATGCATAATTTCCCCATTTCATGGTAAATTTAGTCTTAATTATATCCTTAGGCTACACTAGTACTTAGTTTTAGCCTAAAAATCAATCCAAAAAGTGCATCATCTCAGAACCACTCACTATCTGTATTACCTCATCTAGAGAAGGTAGAGGATAATTGTCATTTTTAGAAGCCCTATTTAGATTTATGAATTCTACACATAATATGATATCACTAATATTATTTATAATTTGGACTATATTGGCCACCCATGTATAATTCCAAATTAGGAAGATGATTTTGGCACTTAAAAACTTTTACACTTCCTTCTGAATAAGAGGCTCCATAATAGGATTCACTAGCCTTTACCTTTGTCTAAAGGGTTTATGATCTTGCTTGAAGGGAATGGTATGGCAATGACCTAGGGGTCATATGATTTTAGGTCTTCTAATTTCCATGTGATAACATCCTTATATTAAAAGATTAAATCCCTCATTCATTACCTTTCCTTAGGAGTACAGTCAAGGCCAATATTAACATAAAATGGAATATGTTCCTCTCCTAGATTTTCTTTCTTGAAGTTTGATTCATCAACCTTGGGTTTTATGAATTATTGTGACTGAGAATATAAATTAAATTATCTTTCCAAGGAGACTAAGTCAACTAGAATACAATTTTATTTATGCTAGAGAATACACTCTTTATTTACTTGTTCTTGATAGGAATGGTTAATGTCCTTGTCATCAATGATTTGGGATTTGAAATCCCCTGAATTAGTTAAGAAATAGATAATATACTTATCATCAATAAAGACCTAATTTTTTTTAACATTATCTAGAATAGAGGAATAGAGAACCAATTCAATGGAAAATATTTTTCCCTTAGACTCCTATAGTGGTTTTAGAACGGTAGCAGTAGTGACTAGTGAATCAATGGCCTAATTTTATTTTCTTAGGAGTGACATTATGTTGAAAGCTTCAAATATTTCAATTAAATCCCATGATTTGTGATTATACCTCTTCAAATAAGATAATTTGCACTGGTATTTATTTCTTATCTAGTTAACTACTATCTCTGAGTCCCTAAATAATTCTATCTATTTTACATTGTTCTTGAGTGTAAACTATAGTCCTAATGTTAGATCCTTACTAAACTCTATTATTAGTATAAGGAAACTAAAATATATAGGTATCTAAGAACTTTTAACCTTAAGGATCAATGAGCTCAATTCCCACACCTAATCCCTAATTGGATTTATCTCCATCAAAATGCATTGTCCATAATTGATTTGAACCTTCAAGTTCTAGGTTCTATGCTAAATTGTGAGTGGTAAAAGTATAGATTCCTAATGGGGGAGAATCATAATTTTCCTCTTCATTATTAACATTGTATTCAGTGATGGGATATTTCATTCTGGGCTCTCTATCAATTCTGATCTAATTTACAGCTCCTTTGTTTGGTAGATAGATATGTGAGAAATATAGGAAATATACCCATTAAGAATTTTGGACTAATCTCTACTCAATAATATATAAATTTTTGGTATGTACACTACCAAGATATCAATGGTCATCCAAATTCTTGGTTCAAATGCTACCTAAATGTATACATTATTCATCTCTCCCATTACCGGTACTACCATTTTATTTAATTGAGAGACTGATCTCTTTGAAGGGCTAGGAGTAAGACCAATATTTTTACAAATAAAAGTAGGCATAAAAGTTGTATATGCTTTAGAATCAACCAAATAGTTATGAATATTATTATTTAATGCTCTGATGGTCAGCAAGAATAGTGGTACTTTGGGCTTACTCTTGTAGATGAAATTGCTATCAGCTACTTTTTCTTCTCTCACTATGTCTAAAGTTGTTCTAATTTTATCCATAGGGGCCTTTCTAGTGATAGACTTCCATAGTATCTCTTTTTATTTAGTGATTTGGGCTAACTCATGAAGCATGATATTTGCCTTGAGTTTATTCATATCTTCCACAATGTTGTATCCTCCAGATTTTCTTGATTCATCCTTTTTTGGTGGTAGATCATTACCTTTTAAAGGGGGTGGATTTTTGTCTACTTTGGGATTGGGTAGAATTAATATAGTGTTCAAAGGAGTTAATGTGGTCAAAGGCTACTTTTTATTCAATTTGTATGCACCTCTTTAAAACTAATGATATTCATAAAATTCATCTATATTATTCTTTGGTTCATTATCATCTTCTCCTAGGAAGGGAAATTTGTGAGTCTTAAAGAACATGGTGGTGATGTAAGATCTAGGGTCCTGATGAGATTCTAGTGGATTATTCATTTTATCTTAGATTATTACTTCCCTCTAAAAGATTTTAAATTCAATGCAAAATTCAATGCAATCAATCTCACCATACTAGGATGTATTGTGTATCCTACACCAATTAGGGAGAGATATTTTAGTGATGTTGATTTTTGGGAGTTTACCATATTAATCCATATTATTTATGGGACTATTAAATGTCATGTTATATTTTTGGAACCCAATGTTTTGGTTTCCCACCTGAGTATTGGTATTTCCCATCTTTCATTGCATACTCAGGAAATCATCACTCAATTTTTGAACCATCTTCTAAATAGAATATAATTCAACTTTGGTAGAATCTGTACCTTATAGAATAGTTGTAAGAAGTGTAGTTGTATGTTTGTTCTATTGGTAACTATTGTCTATCATGTTATTATTTAAATATCCAAAATTTTGTTGCATCATTTATGTTAATGGAAGCAACATGTATAGCTGATTCTAATTTTATGCCAAAATATTTTGCTTCACATGTGGTATCGAATTAAGTGTTGAGAGTTCATTAATGATGTTAGATACCCCAGACATCTTTAGATTGAGCTATCTATTGATGATAATGGATTATTCAAATTTTAATTCCAAATTATTGGTAGTAGGTTCTCTTCTCAATAACATAATGGTAATGAGGTCTAAGGCATTTTTATACATCTCCAATAATAACACTAATTGTGGTTTATACCCTAGGGTCTATCAATTGTACATATTTTGCCATATTGTGTTGAAAGCATGGATGGGTTCATTTGGTTCTCTCTTTATGATGGTGAAGTGATGATATATCAATTTAGGTTGGTGACCTATCCAAAATGCATAAGAAAATCCATTTGACAAACCTCCTAATTGGTGATGGAGTTTTCCATTAGATTCAAATACCAATAATAAGTAGCATCCATTAAAGTAAATTAGAATAATCAACTTGAAAAATCCTCATCAACTACATTCATTAATATTAACTAAGCTTTATCAAACTTAATATGCTCTTCTATGGTCCTTGGCCCTAAAAGAGAAAATGATGGTAGATATTTTTTGGGGTTCTAGGGTAAATAATGTACATCCCCCAAGATAATAATGATGGATCTAAATAACTAGGGATATGATAAGCCATTGGCTGATTAACAAGCAAAGGGTTCCTTATAGGTAAATGGTGCCCTAATAGAGGTGGATTATTTTGAACTGGAGTTGTTGGAACAGTTCTAGATCTCTTATGGCTTGAGGTGGATTGTTCTGAATTGGAGATGTTAGCATAGCTCTAGATATCTTATGGCTTGCCAAGGGTGATACTAATAAACTAGCTATGGAATTGAATATCATCACTCTCCTAGATGACTTTAGTACAACTCTATGTAAGAAATAACCTTTAGTATTGGGAGGAAACATAGGGTCCTCCTCTTAGCATCAATGAAACTGTCGATGTAGGTTTTATGTACACAACCATAATAAGGTAGCCTCTAATGTTTTAGGATCTCAATGGAGGTAAACTCCACTCCAAGACATGAGTTGTAGGTATGTGGTCTTTGAAAACCTATCGATGGAATAGTGGGTAGGATATGTAGGTTATTAACAAGGTTTTTATATGGATGTGTGGCTTTATAATAGAGTGAATTCCTATGTGAGTTAGATGGATGGTTGGACTCTAATATAGCATGGGTAGATATTAATAACAAAACACAAAAAGGTTAAGGTAGGGTATAAAATAAATCTCCATGGGTCTCAGGAATTACTTCCCTAGTTGGTTTCTAGATAGATCTATATTTTCTTAAAACCAGTGCCTATTTTTAATAGAAATTCATGCATGTAAATAGACATGGATAAAAAGCCTAAGGAAATAGAGATGTAAGAAGTTCATAAGCCTCAAACAAAGGCTGATCTTATCAGGGTATATATTACACACCCTTAAATTAGGAGATTATGGCTTAGGTTAATGAATTATCAAAGATAGTTATAACATACACATAGAAAACTACACAAAGAAAACATCAATACACATCTAGAAATATAATTCAATATAACTTGACAATTTCAATCAATATATCCACCAATATTCAACATCTATTCCACATATAAGATTATCATATTAATCAAAGTAATTAATAATCTATTTATAGCTTTATCACACTAAATATTATCGAATCAAACAACCATAGAAATAATAACTAATAGCACAACAGTGGAAAGAAAATACTTAAAACACTTTGTTTGATGACCAAAATGGCTTATTACTCTGTATTCCAAAATTTATTGACAAAAAAAATAGGGGATATAATTATATTTATAGATATTTGGGAAGGGGTCACCTCATCCTCTAAGTCTATGCATGATTGTTACATATCGTGGTTAGAATGTGTAGTTCTAAATATGGTTTAAAACCATCTAAGAAAAGATAAAAAGCTATAAATAGATAAATTGACTTTACAAAAGTATAAAACATGTGCATGTACAAGAAAAAACATAGTCAAATTTATAGTGACTTATCTAATTTACAAGGATAATCTAAATACACATGCCACCACAAGAGTTGCACATGCATAAGGTTAAGTCCATGTGGTCTAAAGTGATGCATGGGATTTAGTAGGAGTGAAAGTTGAAGTAGAAGCTGAAGATATAAGAACACTATTAGAAGCCTTCTTTTTTTCCTCATTATCCTAATAGAATTTATGTGCTACCTTATGATGTTGGTGAATGATGTCTAAGTTAAGAAATGAAGGTTGGTGGAGTCTCTTGGTTTAATAAAGAAGTCTTACATGTTCATCTTTAGTCAATTGGAACTTACTCCTAAAAATATCAACTTTGGTCACCTTCCTTATAACTTTGCTTAACTCTAATTCTATTCTTTCCACTGCCAAGCCTTGTATGATTTACTTGAAGTTCTTGGTGGCTTCCTAGAAAATTTTATTAAAATTGATTCTACTAGTCAATTTACCTATAAAATCCCTTGCTTTAGATAATTTTAGCTCATTCAAAGTTTGGAGGAGTTGATCCTCATGCACTTGGTATGTTGTAATTAAAGCTATAATTTCCTTCAACCATTATTTTACCTCTTCATGACTAATGACAACTAGATTTAGGACATTAGATGCCTCAAATGTGGTTATTAAGTCTAGGTGGTTGTATAATGAGTTTCTCATGTAGACAACCAATATTTTAAGCTTGTAACTATCCTAAAATAAAGAGTGACATAGTTTATTTAATTGGTTCACATGAGGTTCTATCTCAACCTTCATGAATTCCATGGTCTCCAGGGAATTGTAATATTTAGACATGGCCTCCTAAACCTCAGCTTTGATACCTAAAAGAATATGCATTGTGCTAGATTATTCCTTGAGTTATTCAACCTATGCTCATAATTATTGTACTTCTTCTAACTCCTACTGAGCTAACTCTATTCCTCCATGTATGGCCACCACTACATCCTTATGTGTTTGGTCCAAGTCTAAAATATTATGTTTATATACAGACTCCCCTAGCTACCTATTTTGCCTCTTAGTAAGGGATAACACTAGCTATCATTCTTCAAAGATGATGCTTGAACCCTTGTCATTCTCAAATTTTATTTTCTTTACTCTTTGGATTAAAATAGTTGGGGGTTTAAACACAGTAGACATAGATGGGAGTTATGTGAACTTATAGCTCAAATTTGACTCCTCAAATCCATGGCCTAAGGTCGAATATTGAGGGGTATATCATTAGTTGTAACAATAATTTATTTCTCAACTTCATCTTCTTCTCTCTTCTATTTATTACAGCCTTTGTCAAAACATCAAGTAAGGAAGGCCATATTATTTTTTACTAGTCCACTCCTTAAACTTGAGGGAGTGTATGGACTACAACTATGTGAGGCTTGGCCTTCCTTACCTTTCTTGTGTTAGTTACTATGTTTCCTTCTATATAAGTGGAAGTTGGGAGTGGAAGGAAGAGCTATGTAGAGTGGACATAAATTTGGGGGTGGTTAGAGTGGTTTGCACTTTCCTAGTTGGCTTCTTCTTTTTGTGAAGTCTCATAGTAGGAGTACCAATAGGTACAAAGGGAATAGCTATGGGAAATGGTGTGAAAATGAGGGATTAATGGTGGTTGTGGAAATGGAAGGAATGGGCATATAGGTGAAAGTAAACAAAGGGGTGGATGTAGTAAAGGGAATAGGGACTTCCACATAAGAGATGGGTATCTGATCAATAATGTAAATCAAACTCAAATAAAAACTAGAAAATATTTATGTACCTTGGAGATTAATCTCAATTGGGTCAACTCGAAGACTCATAGCTTTGTCCATCTCTAAGTCAGCTTCTTCATCTAAATCACCTACTATGTCTTTGATGAAAACTTCATCTTCTCTTGATTGGTGTGAGGTTGGGGGTGAATAAGTAAACCTTGAGATATATTCACTATTGGGCTACCTGTGGGAGTCCTGGGCTTCTTGGTATAGACCAAAAGGGTCATTTACTGAATGGGAGAGCCCTAAAAGGTGGATACTACTACTTGTGATGTAGCCATCCCAATAGATGAAATAGTAGATACATAGGGGGTAGCCATAAGTACTTATCTAGTACTAATAGTAGGCATCTCTTACATTTTATAATCTTCCTCATTAGAGTCTAAACTAATAAGATCTCCTCTTCTCTATGCACTAGGATTAGGGATCATGGGTTCTCTATTTACTAATTTTAATTTAAATTTTAATGGAAGTCCTTGGGATGATGAAGCTTACTATTCTCAAGATTAACGTCTCCAAAAATATGAATGTTTTCATCCTTTGAAAATATTTATTTAGCTATCTATTTCCCTAGTGGATATACTAGGTTTAATTTGGATCATTCTGAAATGATTTTCTTGCATCCTAGCAATTTTTTCTCATTCCAACACTTCTTCATCGAACTTGGCATTAATAAAAACAAAATCATAATAATAAGGTTTGTGGTAGTAAGGAATGTTAAACCCACAGATATATTATTAGATTTGCCCATGAGGGTCCCAATCTCTGCATGCCATTGTGGGGAAGCCATAATGATTCCACTTTTTTCCAACATCTCCAAGATGTTTCCTCATAGTATACATCATCCTACGATTTGAAATTAAGCCTCCAAATTATAAGCCTTTTTTTTCCTAGCAAAATCCTCCTTAATGTTATTCCATAGATGGAAAGTAATCTCTTTTTCTACCAACTTATCAGGTACATACTTTGGAAGACATAGATGCTCAACCTTATTTCTATAAACCATGATGATAGTAAAGTCTAGGTACAAGAAATAGTTTCCTTTTTTGCTCAAATTCTTAAGAATATTTTCCCAAATACGAGGCATAGGCAAGCCATAAATGGCTTGCCATACCTATGAGTAAATGTCCTTACATATCCTAACCATATGATTTAAGTAAGCATATACATACAAGAATTAGTAATGGTCACAAATTATATTTTTTATGCAATCTATGGCCAGAGTCCATAGATTTCCCAAGTCCTTATAATAGGTTCCCATGACTATGTCTACCAAATATGACATCATATAAAAATCTCCTATGGGAGTGGGACATTTATCCTTATGCAAAATCTACTCTCTTAATCTCAAACTAATTACCTCCCCTAGAGAATAAGCAACATCACGTGATAGCATCATATATATCAATGGTATCCAATCTAAATTTACATAATGGATGTTGGGCATACCATATAATCTATTAATCAAAGCCATACCTATCCAGATTCTCATCCTAAATTTATCAATTGGAATTGTTACCTTAAGCTACATCCATTGCTAGGAAATACATTGGTCTAGGATTAGCCATGAGGTAAGCACATTTGGGATTAAGGTTTTTACTTTGAATTGCACCCAATTGTGTTTATTATAATAGGTGTCCAGTATGTTGAGAGATAAATACCTTTAAAAATCACTTTTAGTGATGCAAGTGACCACTGTAGCATCATGATATTGTATCAAGTAAGCATCTTGTGATATTTTTAGAGAAAAAAAACCTTGAGAATGTTTATGTAAGGCATAACCTCTAGTTTGGCCTAGTGAAACACAATCTTTGGCATTTATAATATAGAAATTACTAAACAAACAACCTTTTTTATAGTATCATTTTATCATCTAATGAAAACATGTTGATTGAATCAATAACATCCCAAAGTTATTAGTAGTTATGATACTTATCTTGAAATAAATCTATGTCAAAGATAGTGTCCTTAAACTCTATAGAATCTTTGATTGATAATGTAGACGGGGGATTTGTTCCTCATAACATCTTCGATGAGGAATCCATAGCTGTGTGTTCTAGACTACTATATATTCTTTTGATATGCTACATACTATGTAATCCCTTCAGTTCTTAGCTTAATCATTGTTAAACTCATAAAATTATTTAAGATATGAACTAGGACTCTTGATTGCTATTAGAGATGAAGTTATTTTTATTGTGAGTTAACTTGGATGTAAACGATGGCTTAAATGGCTATGTGTCATCTATCTAAGATCCTTAATTAAATACCAGTTCATGTGATATAAATATGCAATGTTCAATTTTAAAATTTTCTAGCTTTGGTTGGTGAGGGTCCTTAGTGTTTATCAAAAAGGAAATATTTTATCTTTCCTTGGCGAAGTATGGCAGAATTTTAATAGTATTATTTGTAATAAATCACTAAGGAGTATAATGTCAAAAAAGTGCTTTTGGGTCAATGTTTGTAGACTAATTCTTTTAGAAATTAATTTTGGATAAAGTGTCCAAAATAATATCCTCAAAGGATTTGTCTAAGTGAAATCCCAAAGTAATTCTTTTAGAGGGCTACTTGTAAGGTCTGGCGGGCAATATCAATTTCCCTGAAGGGTACTTTTGATCTGAAGGGTCCACTTCATAGGGAATTTTGTCCATGAAAATAGTCCTGAAGGATCTACTTTTTAAATTTTGAAGGGCACTTTAGAGCCTCCCAAAGAGTAATTTTTTATAGCTAAGGAACACTTCAAAGATTTTTAAGGTTATAATTCTCTTAGATAAAATGTTTGAAGGAATTGGCTAAGGAAAAATGGTTTGGGACAAAAGTCCCAAAGGGAAAGTGGTTAATTCAAAATGGATGAAAGATCACTTTAAAAATATCCAAAGGGTTAGTTCAGAAATTCCAAAGGGAAAGTTCCCTTTAGAAGAATCGTTTCAAGGATTTCGCATCAGACAAAATGTTCAAAATAAAAAGTTTAAAGGAAATGGTCTATGGCAAAGGGTCCTTTCAAAAAGTCTTAAAGGAATTACTTTAGGGGGATTATTTTGGAAGAATTGTTTGTGATAATTCTCTTGAAGGGTTATTTTCATTAGAAAATAAATGTCAAAAGACATATCTTGAAGGATAAGTCCCACAGGGTGAAGGGTTTGAAAAAAATTATGAAGAGTACTTTGGAGTACAAAACCCAAAGGATATGTGCCCCTAAAATAAGTGGTCAAGAAGGGGTAAATAGTTCATTCATAAAGGTATATGGGCTAGTTATAAGGGTTTTGAAGGGTAGTTTAAAATGGCAAAGGCAATTTTGAAAGCTATGAAGCGCAATTCCAAAATGTTGAAGGGTACTTTGGCGATAGTGTAGAGAGTCTAATTTGTAGGGTATTATCCATGAAAAAAGTCCTAAAGGATCTAATTCATAAATTCCAAAGGACACATCCAAAATTCTTGAAGGGTATTTCTATATGGCTAGGGGTTATTCCAAAATTAAAAAAAGGATAAGTTGGATAGTGTGAAAGGGATAATCAATCGAAAAATTTGTTTTAGGAAAAGTGCATGTAATATAGAATTCTTTAAGGTAAAGAGTACGTAGGCTAAATTTTGGGAGAATTAGTTTGGTCAAAAGGTCCACAAAAATTTCTTTGATAAAATAAGGCTTCCTAAATAATAAGCCCAAAAAATATGACTAAATTTTTTCTTGGAACATAACATCTAAAAAGATAAATTTTCAAGAAGGCCAAAAGAATTAGCCCAAAAAGTATGAACCTTAATAATTCATCTATAATACAAAAGTTAGTTTCATAAACATAATACCAATACCATTTTTATAGAAAATTTAAACATCTTAGATTTCCCAAATTTGCATAGACATATGAAAAGGATTCCCCATTAAGATCATATTTTTAAAAAACCATGGGTCCCCATTTCCTTAAAAAAAAGTAGGGGGTGTTGGGTACAATAAGAAGGAGGTATTATAGACCATCATATGAGTGTATAGGATCTATAATGAATATATTATAATGTGTCTACATATTAATATCAAGGTCATATGATTTAATCAGTCTTAAAGAGACCTAGTTGAGCAAACAAGTCTAGAAGGTAGTTTGAGAGGGATAGGAGTGTGAAGAGTTGAAGAGGTGTTCATCATCTATTATGTGAGATATAAGGTGTTATTAAGGTGATCAAATCAATCAGGTGGATTATTTGGTGTTTATTCATCTAAGGGGTTTGTTCCTACTTATAAGTGGGTGCTTGGATAATTAGAGTTGGTGCTCTATGCAGAATTGGTACTCACTAAAATTCATTTTTGTCTTAAAGGAATGTAGTCTATTTGTAGATATGAATGGGTTTTATTTCCCTTGAGTTTTCCCACATATGTGATGTGTTCTTGTGTTTCATTCTTATGTGGATGGTTACTTATGCTTTCTATATCTATATGTTTGTTTGAATGGTTCATGATTGATTAAGTGTAATTGATTGAAAGGTTTTGAATACTAATTAATTCACCCTCTAAATCATTTTAATTCCAAAATTTGGTATGATATCTTGGTCCTTTGAATCAATCCTAATATCTTGAGGGAGATTATTGAAGAAAAATCATGTCTAAAAAAAATAACAAGGAGGTTTCTCAACCAATAAGGTTACTCTCTTCAATGGGATAAATTATGCATTTTGGAGCATCAAAATGAAGACATATCTAATGTCCTTGGTTTATGACATGTGACAATATATTATTGATGGTTACACTCTAGCCTCTATACCACCAACTAATGAAACAAGCAAGAAGGTAAATGATAATAATTCTAAGGTAATGAATGCCATTTTATATGGTCTTTCAAAGGTAAAATTTGTAAAGGTCATGTATTGGATACATCCAAAGGGATTTGGGAAAATTTTCAGACCATTTATGAAGGAGACACAAAAGTGAAGTTGGCAAAGATATAGACTCACCATAATCAATTTGAAATTTTGAGAGTGAAAACATTGCATCCTTCTTGTTAAGGGTTGATGAAGTTATCCATGTCATCAGAGGTCTCAGAAAAAAAGTGAAAGAGTCTACAATTGTTTAAAAGGTATTGAGATCTCAAAATTCTAAATTTGATTCAAAGTTGTCTTTAGCATAATAAATACAATATCTAGATACACTTCATATGGATGGGATTCATGGCATCTTGACTACCTATGAGATGATAATATATGAAGGAAGACCTCCCAAGAAGCTATTAACATTAAAAGTTGATAAGAAAGCAAAATCAAAGAAGGTCAAGGATGAGGTAATTTTAGATATTGATGATGATGAATTGATAGTCATGTTTGCTAAGAAATTGAGGTTTGGATCTGGTAAGTATAAGGGTAATTTACCTTTCAAATGTTTCAACTATGATAAGATTGGTCATTTTGCATCTAAGTGTCCTAACAAGGATAAGACTAAGCATGATGAAGAAAATGATGAACATCATGTTGATGATGAAAATTATTCTGTCAACTAATCAATCCTTTCTCCTGTTGTGAAGATTAAATTGGAATCATACTAGTCTAACGGTAATGTTCTAAAGGTTCAAATATGATCCTAAATATTATAGGGTTTTTTTTTTTGTTCTAGGAAATAATAAATAGGCTAATGAATATAACATATTCCATTATAATTCATAAATCCACTTATTCAAATAATGAATTAGTTTAGATATAAATATTTAATCTATCTTATCTGATAGAGAAGGCCTACGAACAAGACAATCTCTTAAAGGAAAGAAATATGATTCAGTAAAATAATATCTTCTCAAATAATATCTTGATTTTTTGTAATAAATTCTAAATAACACCAAGATAATAAACAAAAAGTTCAAATATAAAATGAAGATAAGAAAGTAAATAAGTTTATAAATATATCTTCAATAAAGCGAGTAACACAGACATAACTTAAAAAACAAGATATAAAATAAAATAAAAGAAATAAAACAACAACCAACTAAATAAAAGACACCAAACTAATTAAGAAAGCCTAAACAATCTGGTCTAAATGAAACTAGAACATACACAAACTAATCTAAAACCTAATTAAAATAAGAAACTAAACAAACTTAAGAAAATTAACTTAATAAATAAAAATAGAAATAAATAGTAAATTAAATGCAAATTATTAAAAACTAAATAAATTAGAAAAGAAATTAGATCAATTAGATATTAAACTAAAATCAGAATTAAACTAAATTAGAAGTCAAAGTCAAAATATAATACAATATAAACAAAACATGTGAGTCTCAATAAAGAGAGTTATCTTAGCAAAACAAATCAGTTTTATTTGAGAAACCAACACCTTATTTACAAAATATATTGAAAAGATAAATTTTACAATCAAGTAGATCAATGAAATATCACAAACAATGAAGTTTTCATCATTATTTAGATTGAATACTCAAATTTTACATATAAGACTGCTAGAAGCAATCATCAAAAGATGTTAAACTTGAAAAAATATAGATAATATATTATAAATGATAATATAAAATTGGATATACATGTTTTGCCTAATCAATATACTCAACCATCAGATAAATTACCATTAGTTTATCTATAAAAGTCATGCTATCTCAAATAAATTGCATAAAAGTCTTCAATTGATTTTACAATGTATAAGTCTTCAATACCTGTGTTGTTCCTCCTCTTCAAATTTATCCTTGATATCCTTTTATACTTCAAAATTAGTTGAAAATAAGTTGTAACTAACCTAAATTAGTTAATTGTTAACTTAAATAATTGACTTTTACAAGTCAATTAATATTGATAGTTATTAGTTAAGATTTATTTAAGACTTAAAAGTCTTAAGAGATCAATTATTTGAAAATATATCATGTATTTACTAATGGGTGGGAACCTATAATCAATTAATAATAAATAGAATTACATGTTTCAATAAATAATAAGATAATTTGAAAGTTAAATGCAATTCTTATTTATATTAATTCCATAATGCATATAATTAGAATTACTTAAGCATATTATATATATCAAAACTTTAAAAGTCTACTGCACTTCAAAAATATTATAAATAAAGTATCAAAATTAGAATGTACTTAAGTATTAACAACTTAAAATTTCTACTTTGAAATGAAAATTTATCTTTTTGATAACCAAAAGCCATCAGAATCAGATAAAACTTTTATCACTAGTTTTCTCTTTTCATTCAAGCATTTATTGTATTCCATTTAAACTGTAGGAAACTAAACCATGTTCATTCCTGAATCACTTTCAAAATCATATACCTCTAACGTAATCCTCTTAAAAACTGTAATTTCTATTGGAGTATTTGATTCATCTTGACTGATTGAATGCTTCGTTGAAGTGCTTAAATGCATGACAAGATGAAGTTTTTCTAAATTTAGCTTATTTCACCCTATAAGAGGCATTTTTTGAGGTGGTGTAGGCTCAATAGAATAAGAAGACAAAGTAATATTGACAAAATTATTTGCATGGATTATCTCATTAGTTAGTTGTGTTGGTTCATTAACATCATAGACTCTTTCTTGGTTAGGTAATTGAATAGGTAGTTGGTTTGGATTATTCTATAAATGATGGGAAGAGATACTATGGAAATGATATATAGCTCTAAATATATGACCACAAAAACCTCTATTACCAAAATTATTTGTATGATTAAAGGGTAGATTATTTAACACATTCCAAAATTCAGGGTCAATGGCATCAAAATAGATAGACATTCTGGCTCCTCTACTAGCATATCTAGGGCCAAACTATCTAGACCTAAAACCCACTCTAAGAAATTTCCTATTTGGTTCCTCCTTATTAATACATCTATTATTTTTATTCCTTCCCCAAATCCTATTATCATCTCTACTTGAACCTGGTTGGTCCTAGCCTAACATCCTATATATAGCTTGAAAAATATTTAAAAACTAATTATTATATGACTTAGTATCAACATGAATATGTCAATTATAGACATGAAATTATACTTATATATTTTCAAACTTTAATTTCTTATGAAAATTTAAAGCTATATCAATAGAACAAATAAAGAATCCAATTTTTTTGAAACTAAACCATCTACACAATAAAACTTATAACTATGTCATGTCTTATCAAAGTAAAATTATATACTAATAATTTTATTTTCAAAATATTATTAAATATTCTATTTCATTTTTTTATTAATTTCATTTTAAAATATTTATTATTCTCAAACTATAAACCACACAAATTTCTCAAAATGAACCAATTCAAAATCATTGAAAGAATTATTTCTACAAATGTTCTATTCATGACATTGTAACTGCATGTATTTCCCAAAACTCTAAAAAATTAATATCAATAGAAACCATTCAATATCCTAGTCTTTTGATAGGGTCATTATCCTCTCAAAACATTATATTGAAACTTAGAGAAGCCACATATCATAGTTTTTCCAAAATTGTTGACTATTTACTATTTTCTAAATATTCATAACTTGAAATAAAAACCCAAAAAATATATTAATATCTTTTAAAATTACAATTTGAATTTATAAAACTCTATATATTATATGAAAAAAAAACTCTATCTATCAAAATTGTTTGACATAATATCTTCACAAAATTCCAAGAAACACTTTCAAATCCATTAGATATCTCCATGAAAAGTAAACCATTATAGAGCTCATCCTTCAAAACCCATGTATTTATGAGACTATAGTTTTGAAATAAAAAATAAGAGAAAAAGTTACCACTAAACCAAAACTAAATTATCTATGCTCAAAAAAATTATCTCTATTATTCATTCATAAAAGACAATTATATTATACTTATCATTTCATATCTAAAATTGACAATCCTTTTACATTTCTAAGGTCTTACTTTGGAAAAAAAATGAATAGATTCATATAAAAAATTAAATACACTTTCATTATTACTATACATACCATATAAAGTGATGTGAGATCCCAACAAAAATTATTTTACATGAAAATTGATACTTTAAGATCTTTTAACTTTTTATATTACAAAACATGTGCATGGAAAGAATTTAAATAGAAAAATTATCTCACCAAATTTTCAAAAAATGCCATGTAGAGCCAAAAAACATCATTTATTCCATGAAACCCATAACTATCATTTTAAAACTTATTCATTTTCCAATCATAGCATACCTATTTATGCTTTCTGTAACTTCCTGTTTGCAATTTCCTAACTATAATTTCAAAAATATATCCTACAGAGTGTAGCTTCCATGGCAAGATAAAAAATAGACTAACCAAATGAAAAAAAAAAAGTTTTTACCAAAACCCCACATTAATTTTTTATGCCCATGTACACGTATGTCATTGGTTACTTAATCAGAGGCAATCAATTTAGCCAACTAGTAATCCATTTAACATGGCTTCCAATATTAGTCATGATCATAATAATCACTAAAAACCATCCAGATCATATTATTATAGGCATGTAAAAATCCCATTATTTTCCTTTAAAATTCTTATGATCTCATTGATAGCTTGGAGCATCCACCATACTTCGTATTTACACTTATTGCCAACTATATTGCTGACTAGACTACCAACTTGCCATTTTAAACTTTAGTAACATGAGCCTCAAAGTACAAATGTTAATTGTTTTTTTAATTTACAAAAATACCTTTGAAATTAAACCATCACCTTATTCCCAATTCAAACCTTCTTTCCTCAAAAATATATTTTATTCAAATTACCCTTTGAAATCACCAATGACCATTTTAGAGTCCATGACAGATATAATCATATCACATTAAAACCTTATGATAGATAGATTTAGATTAAAAGTTATGAACCTTTATCATAATTTATAATTTAGGATTAAAAATCATAACCCTTTAAATATTATTTAATAATATTTAGAATCATAATAGTATGGGCTCTAAACCAAATTTTTTTAAAGCATAACTTATAATGCCAACATTTTGTATCTATAATTGAATTATGAATGAGACTGATCAGAGAAGCATTTAACAAGTCAATATAATATATTTATATTTTGATAAACCATATGAAACATTTATTTTTCAAACTAGGAATACTACAACAAACACCTCACTTAAATTCAATTTCATCAATTCTATCAATTGAACCTTCATAATTGAAAAACAAACCTTAATAATGATAATATATATGCAAATTTTATTCATTCAACCATAAATTATTTTAAAAAACAATATAACATTTAAATGAATTTAGAAAAAAATAATTACACAAATCATTAAATTAAATACATGGATATTCATAATATTACCAATTGACTTAGGTCCCTGACTGTAGTTTTAGATTTAATGACTAAGTCATCTCTATGGTAGATAGGCGCATTTGTTTCATAAAATTGAATGGGTATGAAAAATAGGAATAACATAAGGTATATAAGTTTTACAAAATCAAGAAATATTTTAGGAAGTATGAAGGCAAGAATGGGTCATTCAAGAACAAGAGAAACTTCTATACCAAAGAAGATAATAACTCATCTGATGTAAGTGACACAGGTATATTATGATAGTGATGATGATAATAATGAGCACAATAATAATGAAACCTTATTTATGGATATATAAATAGATAATGATGGTTTCTCAAAATGGAAAGGCCTTATAGATTATGAATAATCAGATGAAGAAGAGGTTGAAGTAAACCTTGAGGTATAATTAGTGAGTGCTATAAATGAGTTGAAGTTACAAATAATTAAGAATCAAAAATTAAGATCATTGGTTAAGAGTTATGAGCATAAAATAAATCTTTTTGAAGAGATAATAAGAATAAAAACTAATGAACATGAAGAGACATCAAACAATTGAAAACTTAGATTGAAATTATCACTACAATTCTTAAAACCAAGGAGAAAGAATGCATCAAGTTTGGATCAGAAATGGAGTCCTTGAAGGTAGAACTGGATTAGACATCAGTCAAGTTGAAGACACATCAAAGATTTGAGAAGAGTATTGAATTTCTTGGTGATATTTTGATTATTAAAATGTATATATATGATAAGTCAATTCTTGGGTTCAAATAATACCAAAAGGAGAACACGAAAATTCAGACCTCAAAAACCTATGTATAAACTCTCAAATTTGAGACTCATAATGATCATCAACAAGTCAATATTACCAACATGAAGAGACCAATAAATAAGTCCAATGTAATGAGGTATTTAAATTATTCCATTGGTTATTATTTTGCTTATCATAACTTTGGTCATAAATCAAGTGATTGTATGATGATCTCAAGGAATTAGTTATTATGAGACTATGGGAGAAGGAGTGATCAATCAAGAGGTATATTAAAAAATGTTATTTTCTATAGTTTTCACAATATGGGACACATCGCAAAATTATGTCCTAATTAATTTATAAGTCCCTCAAGACTTATAAAGTTATATGGATCTCCTAAAGTGCATGAGAAGAGTCAAACATTGGTATAAAAGCCAAAGAAAGTCAAGACTAATCATATTTATCCCAATGGTCAAGATGGATTATTTGTTAAGATATATCAAGAATAAAAAGTGAAGGAATGTTAAAAACTCTTGTTACTTACATGTATTAACAAGGTAACCAAAGATCAGAAGAAGGATGACAAGGTGGGTAAGTTGAATACTTCAGTCAAGCCTAAGTGGATTCTAAGGAGGGACTATCAGTATCATTATTGCAAGATAGCTAAGGAAATTAGTTTAGAGATCTAGGATTTTCCTAAGTTCATGGAGTTTTGAGATCCATATGGAAAGGGGTGACTCCATTAGGCCTCATAGAGATACTTTTATATCTATAGAAGCACGAGGTTGCAATTAAAGAAGGACTCATATTGAGAGGATTTTAGGTTTTCTATGTTTCAATATATAAGTTGTTTTCTCTATATCTTGTATGTATATGATAAGGTGAAAGGGTTTTTGGAATTTATTCTATAGATCAATTCATAAGGAGTCATGGTATGTAATGCAAGTTTGAGCATAAGATTGTGTCTAGAAACATATAGAATATTGATTGGTCTATAAGATTAATATGACCATAGAAACAAGTTTAATGTTGATGATAGATCCAAAAGTGTGATGAAGGATTGTGTATCTGATTGGTATTTGATAGATACTTAAAAGATGTTAATAAAGGTATGTGAGTACTGATGGCTCATATGATGAGCACAAGCTATGAAGACAAAGGGGGAATATGTTTAAATAATGATTGATAAACTCTATGATATTATTACCATTAATGGGAGAAATTTTAGAAAGAGGAGAATTATCTTATTTAGGTATGTTTTTGAGAGTGGATTACATCTTATGACTCAATAAGAGTATCGTGTTAAGGGAGATTTGTTTCTCTATGTTGTTCATTGAAATTTAGGTTTAAATATCAAATGGTAGTTTGTAGAAGATGATTTGTCATTCATGTCAAAAAAAGGAGAATGATAAAATGGTAAAAGTATCATTTTTTAAGTGATTTAATATGTGTAGTGTGTTTTCCATCAATTTTTTTACCATAAGTGACAAAGGGGGAGGTTGATATCATGTTGTTGCCTTTGATGTCAAAAAGGTACATCATACAAAGGCATAATGTTCATTGATGTAAGATTGTAATATCAAGGTTGATGTCAAAGGTGACTAAGGATATATGGTATTATGTGATATGTCATGGAACATAAGAGTGTTGGATTGATGAGAACTATCATGAGTGGTGTGAGTATGGAAGGTATAGTTGATTGAAGACCACTAATGTTTGCATAAGAAGCCATATGATAAGATGTTTTTAAAGGAAAGAGATAATTTGAAGCAAATATAAATTTTTAAAGAAATATATAATTTGAAGGAAAATAATGTCTTATGGTTTCATGAAGGTATAAGTCATGGTGTCAAAGATGTTCAAGTGCATGAAAGAGAGATGTCAAGTCATATGATGCTTAGTCATATGGTTTTAGGTCTATATGAGGCTATGGAAGATTGTTGTCATCAGAAAGATAATGGTGAAATGATATGAGTGAGGTGTAATGTAATATATAATTTTTCAATTTTTTGTTAATGTCACGACATGGAAGGAATAGGTCAAGACATCAAGCACTTAAGTAGCCTAAGCCTAATCATGGCATGAAGAGACCTTATGAGAAGGTATGAGCATGGTGGATTGGTGAGATGAGTGCACATAGGTATGAATGGATGTATGAAGTTATTTTAGCATGTATGTGAGGCGTTGGAAAACTCATGATATTTTTAGGGTGAGCTTACAAGGGTAGGACCTTCAGTCTAGGTTTGCATCTAGACCTCTCTTAAGCCCTACCTAGGCTAATGAGGTATGATGATATATTTTCAAGACATGTGAAGGATGTATGGAAGTGGTTAAACATGATATATGTTTTATGGAATGAGAGTGATATTTTGAGAATGACAGTGAGGTGTTGAGAGCATGAAAAGAGGCATGAAGGTTATTTCAATGTCTAGTAAGGTACGAAGACTATGGTATATAGAGAGAGTGTATCCTAATGGGGCATCAAGATAAAATATCAAGGAAAGTGTAAGTAGGTGAGAATTTAAAAATTTTATTCAATTGTTTTTAGGCATGTACATTAATTTTTAGGTTTTGGTTTGAAGGACAGGGCATGAAAAGTTGTTTGGAGGTCTCTCGAGTGCTCAGAATGAAGGGTTCTCAACCCAAGAATTTTTTTATTTTGATCATTATCTTATGAAACATTTTTATGGTAACATGAGGAAGGGTTATATCTTAAGATTATAGGTATTATTTTTTGGATTGATGGACTATGCTTTATGAACAATTGTTAAGAGTGGAAACAAGTTTAAACCCTCTTAGAACCCTAATAAGGACTCATTGTTGAAGATGTTGATAAAATGTGCCAAAAATGGATTTTTATGATTAGGTAATATATTTTATATTTTATTTTAATCTAAAAATTACTTCTAGGTGGTATTCGTTAGAGAGAGGAGAGAGGAAATGTTGAGTTACAAGCTTGTTTCTAAAGAAGTTACTATAAAAGTCAAAACTTAAATTAAACATAGTAAGGAAATGGATGAAATAATAGTATATAGACTAATTTTTTTATGTCAATTAATGTTTTCTGATAGGTTATAATCCTCAAATGTGCTAAATTGGTCATCCAAGTTAACTAGTTGCTAACAGGGCTAATTATGTAAATAGTGAAAAACCCAATCAATAGTGAGAAGATGAATTGGAATGTATTTTCATGATATAATGATGAAACCAAGTGCATGGATATATTTTTAAGAATTTTTAAGACATTTTAATGTTTTATGAAAAATTTAGAGGTCATTAAATGTCATGAAAAAGTTACTCACAAGTTGACATGTCTGGTTTAGATAAGATAATGAGATATAAGGTCATGAGATTGGTCTGTAAGACCAAGATTTCCCATTTTACCATATTATATTTATAATTTATAATGGTATAAAAATATTATATGGTCATATACATTCATCATAAATCATTGAAAATTTATATACATGTGTTGGAGGTCTAAGTCACCATGATAGTGTTTTTGAGGTAATCTTGCAGTTTTGAGAGAGTGACTTGCAGAGGTGTTCTTGAAGCATTATCTTATGAGTGGAAGTGTATAATTAATTTTAATATGACCATAAATTCATGTATAATTTTTATATATACTTATTTTATAATATTTTAGTGTCTTAAGTATGTTTGAACTTCATCCTTGCAAGACAATTTTTTGAGGTACATAGGCATAATAGGGAAATTTATCCTAAAGAAGATTTTAAGGTATGAAAAAAGGATGTATATATATACAATCATGGATTATTTATGAATATTTACTTTAATAATTGGTTTAATTGTTTTCAAGTGCTGGATAAATCCATGTGGACCAAAGAGAATCAAGTTTTGGCATTAAGAGATAAACATAATGCAATTAGGTCTCCATGAGACCTAAAAGTGAAATGAAGGATAATTAAGTCATGTCATATCAAAATAGACTCAAATATAATTTTATACATAACCAAAATATTTCCTAAGACAAATTATATGTTTTACCTAAGAGGTTAAGGGTGTGTGGCCAACCAAGTGGTATATGAACAAGGAATGATATAAGGCAATTTTAGGCCTATTTGAGTAAGATGAGAGTATGTGAATGAAATAACACATTGTTGAGAATAAGGATGTGTTTTATAAAATTATATTATTTTATATTATCTATAATGAATATCTGATAGTGTGTATACATATGAATATCAAGGTTATATAACCTAATCGGTCTTGAAGAGACCTAGTTAAGCGAAGAGGCCTAGAATGTAGTTTGAGAGGGATAAGAGTGTGATGCGATAAATAGGTGGTCATTATATTTTTTGTGAAAAATAAGGTGTTATAAAGGTGATCAATTAAATTAGGTATTTGAGTTGGTGCTGAGTCATCTAAGGGGTTGGTGTATCATTGCAAATGGGTGCTTGTTAAAGCCTAGTTAAGTGGGTGTTTGGCTAATTGGGGTTAGTACTCCATGTGGAGTTGGTGCATCAATAAACTTGGTTTTTGTCTTCCAGGAATTTAGTCCATTTGTAGATATCAATTGGTTTTCTTCTCATTTATGGTTTCCCACATATGTGATGTGTTCTTATGTTTCATGATTATGTGTACAGTTGATTATACTTTCTAGATCTATATGTTTATTTGAATGGTTCATGATTGTTTAATTTTAATTGAATAAAATGTTTTGAATAATAATTCATCCCCCCCCCCTCTCAGTCATTTTGATTCCAACAAACCCTTTTTACATATAAGACCACCCTATCTTGACTTTGCAATGGATATGGGACCTTTTGGAGACATTTTACCCTTAGTGGTAACTTTGGTGGTTGAATGATGTCCCATAGACTATTAAAAATATTCACATGGTTTGACCATCCTCCTAAGGAAATATACACATGATATGATATGAAATAACAATTGAAGTATTTACCCTAATATTTGATTAAAATACCTTAAAATATTCTAAAAGGTTACCATTTTTTCCTCATATTAGCTCCAATCCCTATAATTTTGCCATATTCTATAGGTTCTTAACATGATTTAATGAACACAATATTTATCATGGGATGAAACATTAAGATTGATTATATGTCATTTTAGACCACGAAGATCACACTAAGACTTAGTGTAGGCTCTTAGACATAATTAGTATAAGATGGAACCTTGACATAAGTTTAAATAAGATGAGATGGTGACTACCACAACACTCTTTGACATTATCAAACCATATTAAAATGATGACTATGAACCTAATGACAACTACCCCTATACTAGTATAGCATGACATCCTAAAGACTCATGAAGATGACAAGGACATTTTTCAAGTGATTACAAGTAGAAGTTGATTATTTCTAAGTTCAAGGGTAAAAAAACATAAAAAATAATTTATAAATCCTTAAAATTTATTGGTTTCAACCTTAAATCACTTTTGTGACATTCATAGGTCTCATGAGCACTTGTACATGGTACTAGTTGGCATGTGCAAGGTATAGGTTGTACAAAATTGTCTTTAAAACATGGTTATAAGCTTGTTTGTGAGGGTGCAAGGTATGGATTGCTATCCAAATAAATTACATAAATATATAAAGAATTAATAAAGGTTAAATAAATTCTACTCACCTCTTTAGGACTCCTAAGAAGGTGTATGATCTAGATAATCATCAAGTGGGGTCAAAAGGTGAGAAATACACCATTTTGGCTAATTAAGAAGCCTATCTCAAGCCTATGAAGTAAAAATGGAGAGACTCTTCTTGGTAATTTGAGTTGTATGATAATTTTTTAGACTTAAAAAACCCATTTTCATGCTTTAGAACCAGCTAACTTCTTGTTAAATCATTCAAAATGCCTCTCAAGCCTATTCAAGCACCTAGGCTAGGGTTTAAGCCATTTCATGGTTCACACATCTCTACAAGGTATTAGAAGCTAAAATTTGGAATGGATAATTTAAAAGGAATGGATAAAATGAATAAAACACATTTACTAAGTTTCACATGTGTGGGAGTCAATTTGAGCCAAAACTTAGTTTTTAGGCTTAGAGGCCTAATTGAGGTCTAATTGGAGAGAGATTAGGGTAAAAGTGTACTTACACTCTCCTTTAAGACATTTAATTTGTAAAAAACATGTAATTTGATACTATGTATTTAAAAATATATTTATTTTTCCATGATCATCTTTAAATTATTCCACATAATTAGTTTTGTGTGTTGCTAAGGATACAAAGAATTGAAGGCTAGAGAGAGAGCTTAAGGTTCAAAATGAGGTATTTTTGAATGTTTTATAGATTAAAAAGAGTTTTTAAAAGTATAATAAGACATTAATAATCCTTTAATGTATATATATTTAATTTATAAGGACACAATAAAAATTTTACACTTGCAAGCAAGGTGAGGTGTGGTAGAACTAAGGGGTTTCAAGATACCTAAAGAGTTACTTGATGATCACCAATGAGATGTCAGTTTGGAGAGATATTAAGTAGATTCAAGGTGTCAAATAGTAATGCATAAGTTATTAAAAATGACTTTATGACCAAAGAGTTTCACTTGTTACTCTCCAAGCCAAGAGAAGGGGTAGTTTTGAAGAAGAAGACAAAGTGTCAAAAAACTAAACAAACTCCTTTATCACTTGGAAGAGGATGCATCTTAAATAGATTAAAACACATATTTAGAGACATATTGAAACTATTTATAACTCCATTATTTATTTTAAATCTAATTTGACACATGTCATGGCTCACTTCTACACCCCTCTCTTTGATTCTCATTTTATCCTTAAAAGCAACCTTCTTTGGATTTTTATATATCTTCCACTTAGGGATGGAGAATCCATGCCCATTTTAAATCCTTTGATTAATGAGAAATTATTTTTTTACATTATCCTTTGATTTATTTAATGTGTGTACATATCTATTTTATCTTTTCAAGTTTTTTACTTGGATTTCATTAGCATGTTATCATTTTCTACCATTCATATGCAATTTAAAACCTTCTTTACAGGTCATGTGAAGTGTCCAAGTGAAGTGTGAAGGTTGAGTGAGTTGTATATTCATTAGTGTCATCCCATGGCCTTATAATTATTCTTCTTAGCCTAAATGTATTTCACAAAATTCATATGAAGTGCTAATATAGAGAGGTAGATTAGGAGTAGTGTGTGTTCAAGTTACTCTCATGTTTGATGTGCACATGCAACTAGTTAGTAATGGTCAAATTGTTTTGGTGCATCACCTTCATTAGAGTAGGTTTTTCTCCCTTTTTCTAATAGTTTGATAGATTATTGAATGATACTAAGTTATACATCAAGAGGAGTTATCCATATAATCTATAAATTCAATCCACCTAAATTTTACCCATATCTTAGGATTATATCCATGTTACTCTAAATTTAGAATGTTTGAACAATATTCCATGGGTGAAAATTTGGGTGATAAAAGTTATAGCACACCTAGTGGGACAAACATCCAAATTGGTTTAAGGATTTTTTGTGTTGTCCTTTAGCATATCATCTTTTGGATGCATTCAAAAAACATCAATGGTGATTCCAAATGAATTACAGTTGGCATAAGTAGTCCAAGTGCCCAAAAATAAGACATATGTATATATTCTCAATCTCCATTTAGCTAAAATTCACATGCTATACCTGTATATTCTTCATATTAGACTAATGATGTTCATAGTTTCTCTCTAATTAAATATTAAAAACCTACTCACCAAGTTTACCAACAACCCATATATCCCTCTAATAAACCTCACCAGGGTTTTATTGCTCTTACTTCATCCTTATCCAAACTTAAGCAAATCATACTAGACTGTATAAGGACCATGATGAAGACTCAAAAAGAAGTCAATCTTGGTCTAGCTTGTCCTATACATACCATCCAATACCTTATATATTTCATTTAGAAATTTTGGAGTGGTTGGAAGATATTGAAGAACTAGACTACCCGATCGATGAAAATCAAGATGTTAAAAATATGGATACACATAATGGAGAAAGATAATGACTTAAGAGAAAAATTACATCCAATCCAACCTATTATATATACCCCCTCCTACACCAAACTAATTTAATTTAATTCTAAACTTAGCTCAAATTGTGATATACAATCAAGAAAGGTTTATACCAACACAATATTCATCCACTCTTCCTCAATATCCCATGACCACCCCTTCTTGGATACCTTCTTTGACTATGACTACTAATTTTGTTATGCCTACACTTGAGAAAGAACCTTATTCCATGCCTATCCAAAGTCAATAGAATATTAAGTGTAAGGAATCTAATTTAAGATACCTCCCATGTTTTTCAAGACTTTCACCTACACTCCAACATGAGATTGAAGTCATCCATGAGGTTCAAGACACCTCTAAGTTTGACAAAGAAATTGAAGAGTGGAATAAGAAGAATACACCATCTTCAATTTAGTTCTCTTCTCTTTGTGGTACTACAAAATCAAACATGAAATAGTGTTGGCATGGTTTTGAACTTGAAAAGGAAATAGATGATGACATGATGGTCATAAATAAAATTACAACCATTGAGGTGCACTTGGATAACCTTCAAGAGTTTTCAAATGATAAATAAAAGGTAAATCTTTGATTTTAATTGCCTTAATTGAATATTATGATCATATCTCTTATAGAAAAAAGGAATTAAAGGAGTTGATTTTAGTGGAACAATCAAGAAGCAGCCTTCAAGATGACATACATGAGAAATCTATAGTTCTAAATAAGCATGAAGAAGTAGTGACAACCCTTGATAAGCAAGATGAAGAGAACTCATAAAAGTAGCTTTACCATGACTTCATAGGAGATAATCATGTGTTTAATATTAGTGGATATCTTGAAGATAAAGATGAGAATACTAATAAGATGGAGCATGAGCTAAATATTGAAGGAGTTGATGATTACATGGTGTTCTTGAGTGAAGTTACAATTGAAAATGAGGTAAATTTTCATGAAGACACTTTGGTCATTAGCCCTATTGAAAATTATGAGAAAGTTATATAGATTAAAGAATCCAAAACCTAGGTAGATCATAGTTAAATTGAAGCATTTGATAATATTGTTATCCCTAAAAAGAATTGTATCAATGAGATGTAAGTTGGCATCCTTTCAAATGATTAAGAGGAAGTTACTGTTTGGAAGGAACTTGAAAATTTTTGCTTGATTTTGGATGATAGACTTGTACCTTGAAGTGAGCATGTTCAAGAAGAAGCTTATAAAAGTGTACCCATTGAAAGGAATAATATTAATGAGTAATAAATGGTTTAAGTTGCATCCATGGTCACATTTGACATCTAACCTAATATGGAACATCAGTATAAGATAAATGTTAAGAATCAATATGGATTCATATTCATTGGGATCATATTTGATGCTGATGATTCAATTTAAATTCTACCAAGAGGATTGGCAATCAAGAAGTAGATGATCCCAAAAAAACAAAGGTCCAAGAGGCATATTCTTTCACATACTTTCTCATCACAAGAAGAAGATGATCTCAAAAGATTCCCTTTTGATCTAGGAGGATCAATCTTTTCAGGTTAAGTTGTACATAGTAGGTTGTTTATTTTGTTGTTTTCCCTAAGTTATACATAGTAAAAGTGTGGTGTGTGTCTTATTTTAATATTTTTTATGTGTTTTTATTATTCTGTGTGTGAGGTCAAGTCAATAGTCTTGTATGGTCTAAGGCATTTTTAGTCAAGTTTTCAAGTCTAATTAGGTCTAAGTTAGAGTGTAAGTGACTCCTTTTCCCAATGGATAGATGAGGTTACTGGTATAGTAAGAATTACAATCATGAAACCCATATGAATCACCAAATTATTGATCATTTTGGCCCTTGAACAAAAAAGGTCAACCCTAGTTTCAAACTTGAAAATCATAGTTTTCAAGATCCTAATGAAGATTTGTTAGCATTATTTAAGGTAATATTCTTCTTCAAGTATTCTAATGCCTTCAAAGTTATTATAGTGGGTCCTAGGGGTATGTCATGATGTGTCAAGATGTTATATTGTCTATCAAGTTAATCCTTTTACTTGGTCACTTGGTTTAAATCATGTTAATCTTGTTTGATGAAATTAAGGTATTTTAACATTTTTTAAGGTTTTTGGAGAAACCTAGGTTTCCATTTTGGCCGATGTGAGTATTCCTAAATCTTCCTTCTTTCATAAGTTGTTAATTCTAATGGTTAATAAGTAATTTTAAATCTTACAAGGTCTTGGATAGATATATTTTCTCTCGATGAGATCATCTAATATACACTAGCCTTCTTTTCACTTGTAAATTATTTCAAAGGGTTCTAAATCCACTTCCAAAGATTGTAAAAATTAAATAAATGTAAAATTTCACTTTTAAAAAATTGAAAATGAGTTTTTAACATAATAATTTTAGGAGGAAGTTATAATAAATTTCACATATGTCAGATCATGTCAATCTTGCAAATTTAACCTTCAAAAGGGCAATTATAAAAACTTTTATGGAATTGGGAGACCCACTTCTAGGTGAAAATAGTTCAAAGGTGTCTCTTTAGCTTCTTTAATTCAAATACATGCTTAGATTTCAAGTAAAATTATTATAAATATAAAATTTTATTTATAATCTCCTATATGCACCTAAATTTGTTCATCCTAATAATTCTATTAATTCTATTAATTAAACCTATAATCACATTCCCTATCTAATTAATTAATATTATAATTCATATATAAAATTCCCCATATCCCATGAACCTTATTCTTACCTTAAAAATAATTAATCACCCTCATTAACCCACAACTAAGCTTACTTACCTACTAATTTACCTATTAGCCAACTTTCCAATTTAAAATTCCTTTTATTCACCTACCCATCCACCACCCTAATAACCTATCCTTTCATTTACCCAAACTCTATAATGGATATTATATAATTACAGGATTTTATATTCTCATTTAACTTAGCCTCCCCCTTTTGGAACCCTCTATTCTAGAATTTTTTAAGGAATTAAAAATTCCTTGAAAATTTCCCAATCATTGATCTCAATAGCTCAAGATTAAACATGAACCATTGATTTTACCTCCCATGGATTATATTAAAAATACATACCTCTATGACCAAATTAAATTAAAAATTGAAGCCTTAATCATCCATTATACTTTCATTATCTAATCACTCATATACCCTTATCAAAAAAATCATTAAGCTAAGAAGCTATTAAAGCCATTATCAAGCTCAATTAAATAATCCAACAATCCACTTATTTTGCAATCAATGTTAGTTTGGAAATATTGGAAAGGATTAATAAAAGATAATAAGATGGTAATTGATGATAATGTAAGTATATGATTGTCTATTTATCCTTAATTTGAATTTATTTGAATTTTAGGTTTATATTTCTAAAACTAGTAATATAGGAAAGAATCCAAGATACACTCAAACATTTGGCAACCATGGTGGGATTTAATCCCTAAATATAACCTATTATGATTTTTAGAGGATATTTAGTAACTTATAGGTGCAAATGGATAAAAACAAAGGTTAGAATTGATAAAATCTTCACATATAGGCAAGTTGCAAATTTGCACTAGTATTCATGGTATTACAGTTGTAATATTATAGATATTTAAGTGGTATTATACTAACCATCATTTTAACTACAAAAAATCTTAGTACTTGACCAAATATTACTTTTGTGCAATTCTTCTACTTCAAAATTAGTGATATAGCTCTGGTAATCACAATATTGTATTTATAGTTGCAGATTTGTAGGATTCTTGGGTACACATAAAATACTTGGTTTTTTTCTTACTAACCTATATATAATAATTTTTACCTGCTTTATGTTTTTAGGGAGGGATTTTGTGTGTTATGTGTGAAGGAAATATGTTTGGTTAAGAATCTAGTTTTTGATTACTAAAGTGTGATATCTTGACTCTAAGACTCGTGACATTGACCTATGAATCATGACATCACCATCATAAGTCATGCTATCGCTACCCCTATTAGATTACATAAAGATTAGCCTCTAACCTTCTAGACTATAGTTTTAATTGTCTATATCTTTGTTTAGTTCTCTATTTTTAGGAAAATTGGTGATTACACATCTCCTTTTTGAAAGATTATTTAATTATTTTAGGTGTTAGATCATTTTAGGCTAACCCTAATTTATCAAGAAGATTTTCTGTATAAACTTGGTTCTATGTTGATACTAGGAAGAACATAAAGGAGGATAACCTACAACATATACATTACATCATTAACACCTTTTTTTCTATCTACTACAATATCATTATTTGTATAGTGACAATTTTGTCTAGGTACATATCTAGTTACAACATTATTATTTGATCACTTTGAGGTGAAATTTTATTTACTGTTTAAAAATTTTAGTTGTAACATAGATTTTTAGGCCAAATCTGATAAAAATACTTTTTTTTTCTCATAAATTTGTGTGGATCCATTCCTTTTGTTAAACAATCTCATCTAGGTATTATTTTATTAAAAAAATTGATACATAGTAAAAAAAACTTGTAAAATATGCCATAAAACATTTTTTTAGGAAATTTTCAAGCATCTAGGAATTTATGGTAACTATGTGCATTAGTTAAAAATCAAAATTTTAAATTTTTATACTCTGATGTAATATCCCTAAACTCAAAGTAGTGATATTACTCTGAGAATCATGGTTTTGCTTTAAGAATCATGGTTTTTTAGGAAATTTTTTTGACTAACCATCATGGTTAACTAATTGTGGCAATACCATAACTCTCAATATATGATTTTGATATATATTTGTGATATTTTATTCTCTTTTTGTGATTTCACTTTAAACCAATTGTAGTTTTGTAGTTTTGTAGGGGACTATAGGTTTTGTCTTGAATTAAATAACTAACCCTTTTTTTATAGGACCTCCCAAGATAAAGGCACCCAGTTTATTTTTATAACACTTGTGTTTGTATTATGGGTACCAAAACATTAAAAATTAGTCTTGTTACTTGTATATATTATGTGATTGTGTGCCTTGATAATTATTTTTTGTGTTTCCTCACATAGGTAATTAATCAAGAAAATTAATTATACTTTGTTTGTTTGTTAACTAGTTGATTTTAGGATAGTATGTGACATGGAATTCATCTCCACACATGAGCTTAGTCACTAAGGTTTTGTGTCTTATATTTCATCACCACTTTTTAAACCAAACTCCATGTTTTGACAAAGTATATATATCAGGGAAAACTATCACTATGACAAATGATTGACCCCATATAGGTCATCTGTGAAGGGGAAGAATTACTCTAAACCATGCATTAGACAACACGCTATACAAACTTGGAACCCAATGTACCTAGTGTATATCAAGTATTCCCTTAAAAAATTTTATGTAAACCTAGTTTAGGACCCATTGATTGTAACAAGCATTTTACTACTAGAGTCAGGATTAGCTCCCAAGAAGCCATTAAATGAAAATGAGGTCAAGAGGGTTAGGTTGATTCTATAATGGGTCACCGACCTATAGCCTCACCCATGAAGTTATTATATGGTGAAAAAATTAGGTTACACATTTTTTTTAGTTTACTAAATTAGTACTTGTGGATGATGTGTTGTTTGCATGTCATTATTAAACTTGTGTTATTTGCAAACCAAGTTTTTCAAATACCATTTTTATTCTAAAACACTTAGACACCCCTAAGATAAATCCCATTATAAAACCACATCAAACATCCATATCATATCCTACTTTTACCATATTCAAATATAATATTTAGTCTTGAAATTTAATCTTAGTGGTCACCCATCCTTCGAATCTTCATTACCATCCTTTGACTAGGTATAGTCAACATACACAACCTTGACAAGTCATTCATCTAGCACCCATCACTTCCTTATAATTTCATTTTCATACCTATCCCTCATCAAAATTGTCATTTTTTAGTGTGGAAGGTAATTTATCATGTCATCTCCTTAGTCTCCTTGATATACTGAACCCTTGTAAGGTTTTGGATTTTTTTAATCCTCAGTCACTTTAATCTTCACATCTCTCTGAATCTAAAATCACCACATTTCCCAATCATATTCTTTAACCACTTATAGATTTGATTTCTATATGAAATTAGTATTTAAAGACACATCATCTCTCATCATCATATATTCAAAACACACCTAATCACTTTTTCATCCTCGTCATCCATTATGCCAATGCAAACCCATTCTAAAATTCTTATAATGGTATAAGGATCCAACCAAGATAATGATTTATTAGGTAAATTGGTTTATCAAAATTGGGATCATGATGATACAAATAGTGATATGCACACTCCCAAAGTATAATATGACTAATTCACATATGAATTATTCCATAGAAATTAAGTTAGAGAATGATTTAACTAGTATATATATGAAAAATATGACCAAATTCTAGCTAAAGTAATTGGAATGGGGGGCACACTACCCCCAAGTTTTAATCTCAACTTTTTACAACATTTAGACTACCCATCCACTTAGACTAGTACACCTCATCAATATGTCCATAATAATCAAGCACCTAAAAACAAGGAACATGTGGATCATAAACAACAACAATAAGTGCATTTACAAAATAAAAATATCAAGGCTAATAGGAGACAAACCACCCTAGAGGATTGATTGGATCAAATTACAAAATTAATTAATTCCTTAGCCTCCCAAATATGTACATAAAACCAAATACCATATTCCCTAAGACAAAATGTCCATAATTCTAATAGACCACACACAAGCCATGCCCAAAATTTTAGTCCCCTTGGAGATCCATCATTTGCGTAAGAATATAAAATTATGAAAGAAACTCTCCAACATATTGATCCTCACACACAGGAAATTAAATACAAATATGAATATTTTTACTCTTCTCCCTTAGACATGAGCATTCTAAAAATCCTTTTCCCACCTCACTTTGAGGTACCCAAATTTGAAAAATATAGAGGGAAAGGAGATCCCCATGATCATGTCCAATATTTTTATGTGGCTTTCCAAGAGGTTTCATATGATGATGCTTACCTCCTAAGACTTTTTCTAAAGAGTCTCACAGGACCAACATTAGAATGGTTCATGCATTTACCAAAGGGGTCCATATCTAGTTTCAATGAGTTGAACAAATAATTCATGAGACATTTTTCATTCAATGTAGAACATGATGTCCCCATTATAGACCTCTAAAACAGTATGAAAAGGAATGGGGAAAGTTTGTCTCTTTATTACAACACTAGTGAAGTTTATCAAGCTGATTTTGATGTACATTAATAGAAAAGGAATTGGATAAAATAATTGTCAACAATCATAATGCAAAACTAAAATAAGCCAAATCCTTTGATAATATTATCAAAAAGGGGATATAAATTGATAAAACACTCATTGAAAAGGGAATAATCAAATTATACACCTAAAATGAATAAAAACAACATCAAAATAACTCTTTTTAAGGTAAATCAAAGATATTCAATAAGAATAAGAATGTTGTGGGAGACAAAGTTATAGACTCCAAAAAACATGTTCAAATAGTGAAATAGAGGACTCCTATATATCAACAATTATCTCCTTCATTCAAGTGTTGTGAGGTAAGATAAAGCCTCAGATAGGAAAAAGGTCTCTTACCAACCCTGGAATGCCTATTTAAGTGATCCTTCAATAATTGATCACTACTAATATGTTACTCTCGCTAAGATCCAACCTTTGGATGATAGTAAACTTTGAACCAAATGGTATCATGAGGATTTTTTTTTCAATATTATAGAGTTAAAGGTCATGACATAGAAATATGTATCTAATTAAAGAATTATATTTGGGATCTCATTGAAAAAGGATATATTGAAGTAGAGGGGGAAAACACTCTTAATCAATCTAAAAATTAATAGTTTGGTATCTATCAAGATCCTTTACCCAAGCATGGTTACAGACAAGAGAATCCACTTAGATACTAGGGTCAGGCATCCACTTCTAATCATATAGACTCATACCATTATGTCAATACCATCAAAAAATTTAGCTGAAAAGATCCCACTCCACCATCATTGACCATATTAAAAATCAATCAAGCCATAGTTGATTTCATAGTTACCACATGAAATGGAAAAATTATAGTTCCTGGGGCAACACCAAAGGACCCATCTACATCCACATATCAAAAGGTCAATATCTCCAAGAAAGTTTTTGTATCTTCCAACAAGCCATATGATATAATCCATCAACTCAATAATACTCTTGATCAAATTTCACTAATGGTTCTTCTCAAAACATCATCTATGCATCAAGAGATCTTCAATCAAGTTTTGAATGATCTAAAAGTCCCCCACGATATTGGCACTAGTCAGTTCTAATCATTAGTGGGTCATTTGTCTCCTTCATAACAAATCACATTTAGTGCCTAAGACATGGCTCCCATTTCCCCAAATCATAATTATATATTATTCATATAAATATCCATATCTAATCATTTCATCCCTCAAGTACCCATAGATGGAGGGTCTGTATTAAATTCATGTAATTTGAATTTACTAAGGAAATTGGTGTATTTTGAAGCTTCCTTGGGACCTACTATGATCATTATTAAATCATATAATCATAATGAACGGATTTCTATATGCACCATTTATATTCCTATTACTATGGGACCCATTATACAAAAAACCTTAATTCACATTGAGGATGTTGATTTGCTATATAATCTACTACTGGGTCACCCCTAGATCTATGAAATGCAAGCAGTCCCATGCACTCTCCATCAATGTCTAAAATTATCCCACTCTAGGATGGAAGATAATGTTCCTATGGAATTGAGAATTTTCATAGCTACCAAATGGATCAATCCCAATCCACATGTTATTTTCCTATCATAAATAACTTCACTCCAAACCCAATAGCTACTAAATATGTAAACCATGATGATCTAGTGCCTTCTCCTAATCCATTACCTAATGTCAACCTCCTTAAAATCACATATACAAGTTGTGTGGAATATAAATATAAAACCTTTTATATAGGTGATTTACCTCTTTCCCCACATAGCTAAAGGTCCTCAACTATGAGGAAGAACAATCCTATTAGCTATCAATTTAGACCAATGGAATTTTGAAATGCATGATTGTTATCATAATAATATATTGATGATCCTAATGAGTCTTGGATTATTAAAAAAAATGAGGCCCTTACATTTCACAAACATAAATACCCCAAAATTCAAAAAAAATTATAGAATATGCATTATCAAGGAAAAGGACTAGGGAGACACAAGCAAGGTAGGCTTGAACCCATAATGGTTCAATAACATTGTTAATATCTTGGTATAGGGTACAAACCTCTTAACATTGACTTATAAAATATTATTGTAGATACTACTTTGGTCCTTGAAGAGTCTTTTTCTAATGACGAATTTGAGATGGGGTCCATTCATAGTCTTTATGAAGAACCTACTATCATAAACCTTTTCCATGATAACACCATCACCACCATTGATATATCCATTCATTACCTTTCTTTAATATATTAGGATCAATAACATGAGCCATCATTTTATGAATTCCAAAGTGATGAGGCCATCCTATAATACTTGGGAGCATGATATTTCATGCCTTTTGGTGATAATAAGAAGGGATTTTCTGTTAATCTCTACCAATCAATTTATTTTGGGGAATAAGAAATGTTCCTTAACCAAATTTAAGAAGAGGAATCTAAAAAAGAAGAGCCACCTCAAAATCTAGAAGATTTTCTATAATTTTTAGATGAATTAAAAGTTTATACTAAAATAGACACAAAACTCCTAGAAGATTTTTCTTTAGAAATCAAAGATTTACCATTGCCACTAACCTATCTTTGAGATCAATCACCCTCTCTCATTGAGGAGATGATTAAATTCAAAATTTAAACTAAAGAACATCCTAAAATAGTTAAACTAGGGGAAACTCTTATGCTTGAGGAATGCCAAATCATTATTGAGCTATTCAATGAATTTATAGCTATATTTTCATGGTGTTACTCAAAAATGCCATGACTTGATCCATCCTTGGTGGCGCATCACTTAGTTTAGCACCTAATGCCAAACCAAAAAATCAAAAATTATTCAAGATGTACCCTAAAGTGGCATTAATAGTCAAGGATGAGTTAAAAATTCTAGGAAGTTAGATTCATCTGACCTATTGATTACTCTTATTGGATATCCAACATTGTTCATGTGGCCAAGCCACAAGGAGGGATTCAAATTTGTACTGGTCTTTGGGAAATCAACAAGGCATGTCCTAAAGATAACTTCCCTCTACCAAACATAGATATGATCATGGATTCAATATCTAGGTATGAAATTTTATACCTCATGGATGTCTTGTTAGTCTATAACCAAATCAAAATCATACCTAAGGATCAACATAAAATAACCTTATTTACTCTATGGGGAACCTTTTATTATCAAGTCATGCCCTTTGGTATAAATAATTCAAGCACTACTTATCAATGAGATATGAATATTATATTTCATGATATGATGCATGATATTATTGAATATTATGTTGATGATATTTTGGGGAGGTCTAAACTCTGATATGAGCATCATGTGGTTCTACAAAAAATCTTTAAGTGGATACATGAATATAAAGTTAGACTAAATCTAAAAAAATGTATATTTGGCATTACCTTAGGAAAGATATTAGGGTTCATTATCTCCAAAAGAGGATTAAAAGTGGACTTAGCTAAAGTTAAATACATTATGGAAATGTCTCCTCCTCATAATTTGAAGTAGTTTAGGAGTCTTTAGGGCAAGTTACAAGTCATTTGATGGTTCATCTCTTAGATAGTAGATAAGTGCCACCTATTTACCCATAATTTAAATAAGGGAACCTAATTTAATTAGAAATCTAACTATCAACAATCCTTTGATAATCTTAAGTAATATCTATAAAATCCTCCTATGTTATCACCACCAGTCATGAGAAGGATTTTTCTCCTATATATATCTATAATGCCTTATGTGATAGGTGCCCTTCTTGCACAACATAATGATGATGGAAAGGATAAGGATATATATTATCTTAGTCACACCTTGATCTCATATGAGCTAAATTATACTCACATTGAAAAATCTTGATTATCCATTGTCTTTGATTCATAAAAGCTTTGAAATTATATACTAAATAGTTAAGTTAAACTTAAAGCTAAAGTTGATCCTCTTAAATATCTACTATCAAAATTAGATCTCACAGGAAGAATGGCCAAACGGATAATGTTACTTATTGAATTTGACATAGAATATGTTCACCAAAAGGCCATTGAAAGATAGGCAATTACATATCAACTTGCAGAGGCACCTCTTGTAGATACTAAGCCTCTTGTCACAGCCTTCCTTAATGAATCCATAATGAATACCATAGAATTCAATGGTTGGAATCTATATTTTTATGGATATTTTACCATGTATGGATCAAGAGATGGTAACCCTTTGGGAACCCCATAAGGAGACCTTATCCCTAAGCCTTTCCACCTATTTTTCCCATGCACCAATAATATCTCTAAGTATGAGGCTTTAATCACTGGCCTCTAATTATGCATCTAATGGAACATCCAATGCCTACAATTATTTGGTGATTCAAAGTAATAATCAAACAATTCAATGAAGAGTTTTAAACTAGAGATAATAAATTACTCCCCTATATGTATTTTTTAGATTAGTTAAAGTAAAGTTTTCAATCTTTTACATGTGAACAAGTTCCAAAGGGGAGTAATAAGGTAGTTGATTTCATGGATACTATTGGATCTTAAATCGACCTTCTTAAAGACATCCTCAAAGGAAATTTTCTCATTAAGCATTTGATCTTACCGATCCATCAATCTATGTCTCTTATTGAAATTTGTGTTATTCCTAATCTAAGTCTCCCATAGTATCAATATATATATATACATATACATATATATATATATATATATATATATATATATATATTATATATATACATACATATATATATATATATATATATATATATATAAAACTATCTCCATAAAAACATCCATCCATTGAACCTTGATCACCATTAGAACAAGGTCTTCATCCACTACATATCCCATTACATTATACTTGGAAGTATTCTCTATCAAAGAGGATTGGACAAGACCTTGTTATGATTCCTAACCTTGGAAGAGGATAGTCTTGTGATCAAGGAGGTCCATAAAGTTATCTCTGGTGGAATGTCAATGGACTATCCCTGGCTAAGAAATTATTCAGGAGTAGATGTTATTGGTCTACCATAGAAAAATATACCTTCAACTATGTGCAAAAGTGTATAGCTTATCGAAAACATGGTAATCTTATCCATGCCACCACATAAGAGTTATAACCTATCATGATCCTATGTCCATTCTTTATATGGGGACTAGATTTAATTGACAAGATCAATCTTACATCCTCTAATGGATACAAGTTTATTATCATAGTTATAGATTAATTTACCAAATGGGTAGAAGCTATGCCACTTACTTATACCAAGGGTATCCTAATTTACAAATTCATCCTAAATTAGATCATTTGTTATTTTTTCATCCCGTCTAACATCCTATCAGATATCTAAAAATCTTTTAAATACCAAGAAGTCAAGGCCCTGTACAAGCTTATCATATCAAGCAACACTTGTATACACCTTATTACCCCTAAGGGAATGAACAATCTAAATTTAATAATAAGACTCTTATCAATATTCTCAAGAAAATAGTTAATGATCTAGGAAGGAACTAACACTTGAAATTATAACTTGCACTCTGGTCTTATAGAACAATTGTTTAAAAACCTACTGGGGATACTCCATATTCTTTGGTTTATAAAATAGAAGCCATCTTGCCTATAGAAGTGGATCTCCCCTCTTTACGTATCTCATTATGAGGCATCATCATGGATCATAATTTTAGACAAGAAAGGCTATATGAGCTATAACATCTTGATGAAAAGTGTCTAAGGGCCCTAAATAACCTTCAGGCATATTATAATAGATTAAAAGGCTAATATCATAAAAAGATACATTCTTTGAGAGTTTAAGGTTACAGATCTAGTCTTTAAAGACTATCATAAAAATACCAATTGAGATAGAAATAAAAATGGAAAATTTAAATCCAATTGCCTTGGGAATATATAATAGTTGTTAATTTTGCATTAGGATCCTATCGATTAGCTACACTGGATGGTGAAGAACTTGATGAGACCATGAATATAATACATTTAAAATGATTTTATACTTGATATGCTCCAATATACCTCCATATATGGGTCCCCACTCTTGGAGGAATATCCATTTATATTCCATGTTTCCTCTTCCCATTACACTCCATTCTCCCATCCCTGACCATAGTCTTAAAGTGGCAATCTATTATAGGATTACATAGAAATAAAGGACAAATATTTCAAATTGGGGAAGGGTCATTACTGGTTGTGTAAGGGGAATTTTTGTTGAGGAGTTTTTAGGATTCTCTTTATCCATTTTCATATATCCTCCATCCTATCACACTCTCATACATACCCCCATCACATCCTCTTTGACAATTATGTCTCTTTTTAGCCTCAAGATAATTTTATCCTCATTTATCTCTTGTTGTCCCTAAGCCATAGTCCACAATCTCCCACTAAATTTTTCATTATGGAAGGGTCAATAATATGTCTTAATTTGGGGTCCTACATACACTATGTAATTGAATCTTGATCAATTATCCTAATCCCCATGCACAATTGCTTTTGATTTAATTAGATACTTGTTTTAATATAATAAAAGTTGGGCATAATATACCCCATGTACATATCTTCTATCATCATTATGAATATTTTATATAATCATTTAACTACAATTGCTTAATTTTATCACTTGTATATTCATCCCTACCTTAATTTTATTTTTGTCTTATGTGTGTGTCAGGGTTTTGAATGTGTGTGGTTATTTGATAAATAATTTAGTATTGTATATATTACTTAGATTTTCATGTTTACTTAAGTAATAATTTTATCTTTATATATGCCAACTATATATATATATATATATATATATATATAATATTTTTTACTTAATGGGAATGAGGATGTTCTAAGTGTCTCTCGAGCTATTCTTTGACCAGTCATTCAAAATAGAGTTCCCCACACACCATATTTTTAATTTGCCTTTGACTTATATCATGTCATTGGCACACATTTATTTATTAGTGCAATATTAAAATGGATTTCATACATTATTAATGGCTTCAAAAATTTCCACTTGTCCCATTCCTCCCCATCTTATCACTATCCAATCCTACCCTCACTATCTAACCTAATCATCCCACTTTCCCATCACCACCCACCTCCTCGGTGTAGGAGGATTGTTACCCCAATTTGTGAGACACAAAAAAACTAATTAATAATGTGTTATTTTTATTTAGCATAATTATTAAAGTTTTTATTCCATTTTACCATTTCAAATAAACATATCCCATTCACATTTCATAACATCACATCGATATAAATAAATATCATGACATCCATAAAAACATCTATCTCATAAAATATCATAAGTTCACATATAATCCACAAATCATGCTACATCATCACATTAATAACTCATCTATCTATCACATCATCTAATCTAATACATACATAAATATATAACTAACCATTTATGTTACAACATAAACATAAAATACAAATATAATTACCCATAAACATCACATATATATCATCATCACAACATCAATAGAAACATAACCATGCATAATCACAACATCATCCAACATATCACATCATGTCCCATCAAAATCTCATCATATATATAATAGTCCCAAATGTCCACATGGAGTTCATGTGAAAAAATATATAGATATAATTTATTAGACCTATGGGCATACATGTTATATAATGGATAAAAAATCCATATATAATATATCACAAAGTCTCAACTAGGCTCCTGGTGGTCGTCCAGGCCGTTGATGTACTGAATATGATGAGCTAGCTCTAAAGGTAGCTACACGCTACCTAGGTGGCTCTATGACCTCATACAAATCCCTATATTATTGTGCCTCACATGTTATCCTCATAATGTTATACATCACATCACCCATCTCACTTGCTAACATGGCTATATCCACCTCCTCCTTGGCCTTCTCATCCACTTGGATCTCCCCTATAAAATACCTAATCCAAGTCTAGATTTGACCAATCTAAATCTGTATCCCAATAATCTGCATATCCTAACTCTAGATCTAGCTCTATAATATAACTACCTAGACTCGTAAGTAGGTGGCTTATCCCTGTAAAACATAAATCTATCCTTATGTTTGGGCTAGCTTCCCATCCCTCTGTTCCATATGCCCTTATAATTTGGGCTAGAGATAGTCCCTCTTAGTTGTGATCTTGACTATCTTAGAGATACATTCTTGTACTTATATCCTAAGACATACTAGTAATGATATCTCATCCTTTGTCAATAATAGCTAGGATGGTCCCACCCCATCACCACTCCTACTCACCCCAACTTGAGTCCTACTCCTAGCCTGAGTCATCATAGCTACCTGATCCCCATCTATACATCCTTAGTCCCCTTCATCTATGTCCATCACATCTAGTCCATCCATCTTGGGCATCTTGAACTAGAATATATCCCATTTTACACCTTCATAGTCTCTCTTAACCCTTTAATACCATCCTAACCACTCCTCTTTGTACCCTATCCCTATGCTTGGTCAATCTCACTAGTATCTTCTAATCCTACCATATAGTATAATTTAATTTCACACTTGGGTCTAGTATTGGTGTTTATAAATCCCATGAGATTAGGGTAAGGATATCATAATCTATGCATGTTGTAGCTTTTTCCACTTTAAAAACCCACTGTGGCCCCTCTCAATCACTTCATGTAAATATATACTCCTCACCAAGAATATCCTAAGTGAGCTTGAACTGTCTCTAAACTTGATCAAGTCTATAAGGCTCTATTATAAAGTCCTTCTAACCTATCAAGTAACACTATGTTAGAATTTACTATATCACCTTTGCCTCATCATCCCATCCAAACTATAGTCCCCTATATGGAATCTAAGTGATGTGATTGGGATACAGACCAGCCAAGGCTTATCTATAAAAATTCATCTCCCTTATATGGCCTCTTTACATGCTTAATATAATATACCAACAAAAAATAATAAGCTCATGTGGTTACCTCACTACTAAGTACCTAGTGATTGATAGATAGCTATGTGTTCCTAGTTCCAAATCTATAGCAATAAGGATGGACCCAGGCTTTCATCTCGTCTATAAGAATACATATGTAGTTCCAAATACAAGAGAGATAAGACCACTATCCCCATGTAAATACCCTAAAATCCTAAACCACATCTGACATAATATCCCCAAGCCCTAGATAGAACAACTATCCACTCTTATCTAGAAAGAGTATGGTGATAATAAGAGCATCACCTATAGATTCAACCTATCAATATTACCCTCTCATATACACCTATCGATATCTACCCATTCATAAAAACACCCACCTATAACTTACCTACCAATATTTGTACTACCACACTTAGTATATACAAATGTTATTAAATCCTTTGTCATATCATTGGTAAATGGAAAATCTAGTATATGTCCTCCAATATAACTATCATCTTACTGGTCACAAAATAGAAGGTACATATCTCCAAGTGTCATCTCTCTAATAATTCCATGATCAGGGCTTGATCAATCCACACCACAAGCATGGTTACTACATAACATAACCCCAGCTCAAACACACCATACTCCATAGGGTTTAATAGGTACATCTCACGTAGTATCTTAGGTTACCATAGTTGAGATGCCATCATACCTAAATCCTCCTTAACCAATCACAAAGACTATCACTAAACCTATCTAATCACACATTCATTTTTACCATATCTCACCTAATTGTATCACTCACTTAACCACTCATAACTCATTTTCCATACCTTTTAATCCTATTTATCCTAAACCCAACCTCTAATCCCTAAAACCCATAATCTATTCTCATCACCTAACCCTAACATACCATAACTTATCCTAAATAATTATCCCCCTAACTAATCCATTCTCTCATCACATTTAAATCCCTAGTAAACCTACCATAAGTTCCTTACCTAACTCACTTACACCCATAATCCATTAACCTCATACCCATTCTACTTAACCCTAACTATTTCACTAATTCTACCTAACCTAAACACTTAATTTACATCCCTCCACACTATTCCTTTCCTATAACTCCCTCACCACCCCTCCCTATCCCTCAAGCCTATATCCCAACGTTCTATTATTCCATCCCTTCATAATTTAACTACACCACTCAATACTCCTACTTTTGTTTTTTCCCTAACTAGCGACATTGGTTATATTACCCATCACATTTCATGGTTTTTAATAACCACAACTGTAACCTTATGTTTATGTAAAAATGCCATTCCCTACTCTACAATATCATGATATCATGAGTCATGACTTGAGGTATTGTAATAACATAATTCCTCAGTTGTAGTATTACAATATTGGAACTCATGATGGTGTTATCACTAGTCATGAGCGCAATAATGAAACTAAGGGCATTTCCCTCAGTCATGATATTGCACCCATGCCATTTCTACCCCAAAAATCCATAAATAAATGCCAAAATTAAAAAAAATCATAGCCTAAGGGTTAGATACATACTAGTGGTCTAGCATCCTCTAGCCTCTATAACTCCTAGACCCTCTCACCATAGTGTTAAGCTTGTGGGATGTGATCCATGTTTTTAAATCAAAGTAATATTTCACCAAATTAAAAATTCAAAATGAAACTCCCCCTCCTTTTTTTCCTATTTGATACCCCTTTTTTACCCCCTCATCACCCCTTTAACCCCTAACACCCCCATTCTCTCATCTTATCAACCCCTAATCCCATCAATCCAATATATTATCCTATTTAATCATTAATTATCTTCCTTAAGTCATCTAGAGCATGGTCTTTCCATCCCCCCATCATCCAACCCAATTCCAAGTCAGAACTACATCACCCTAAGATTTTTTAAGACTATGTAGGCATCATTTGGCCATAGTTGTGTGCCCAAAGATATCTTATCCATTATTAGGCCCTAATCCCATCCTATCTTGGATGAATCACTTGATCTTATTATATCATTTTAATCTAAACATCTCTTGTAAAGTGGTTCCTTCTCATTAATTAACTCATTTGATCTTCATTAGCAGTTTTTAAGCCTTCTTTAGCATGTGTCCTTGCTACAAGAATTATCATTGGCTTGTAACCTATCTCATCTCTTTCATTCCCAAATAATATCTTCATATTGGGAATTTGATCTTATCAATTGATCTCCTTTATATATATTGAGTATTTCTTTAGAGACCATGCCACTTTATCCCCCTATCTCTATAATTAAGGCATATCACTCATAGCTATGTCAATCTTTGGGGCATCCCAACCCCATCTCATTGTCTTGGTCTTATCTCACCCTTGGGAATTTTTTGTTTGAGTGACCATCTGGGTTAGTTCTCCCCACATGCTTCCTTGAGGGAGAATCATACCTAATAACACAATTTCCATTCATGATTATGTATTTATTTGAAATACCATTACTCCTTCCATCCTATCCACTCAAAATACCCTTTAAAAGAGGGGGAAAATGTATATACGTAAATATGATCACCCTATTAATTATAACAATTAAACCTATAATCACATTCCCTATCCAATTAATTAATATTTTAATTCCTATATAAAATCACCCATATCTCATGAACCTGTTGATGCCTAAATGTGTACCACAGGTGCCTAGAGTGTTTAGGAAACACTTCTCATTTTAGAATTATATGAATTTAGTGCATGAGTTGTGGTTTGTGATAATATTGTTATCTATTGGTGGAATAGAGGTAGAATAAGTGACTATTTCATAATATTTATATTAAGTGGTGGTTAGGAGCCTTCATGGCCAAATAGTAGATCTATATAAAATGTGTAGTAACTATGCTAAGAATAGTGAATTATGATCAAGAAAAAAATAAATAATTAATTTAGGAGGGATATTCATAATTAAAATTAAACTAAGGTTATCAAGGTAAAAAAGAAGCAAAAGGAAGGGTATGGTAGAAAGAAAGATGTTGCTAGTCTTATCTGAATATGAAATTAACCAATGTATGAAATGAAACAATGTAGGGCCATATCATAACATACATTAGGAAATATTCTAAGGAAGGTATGAAATGATGTAAATAGTAACCCAAAATCACTTTAAATATTTAATCCTATAACCAAACAACATTATCCCAAATGCAAAAGATATGTAGAAAACAAAATAAGCCTAAGAACATTACACTAATCTAGCATTGGAAAAAATTAGAAATTATGCATTCAAGATACACATCCATAATCAATAAGAACAATTAAAATATTAAATTGAAACCAAAAAATTGAGAGAGAAACCATGTAGCACTTCACACAAGCAAATATTAGATAATCTTTGCAGAATTCCTTGCTTATATTAATTGCTCCTAGTTTACAAAGTAATTTGGTTATAAGAACTCCCTCCCTTTTTACAATTGGAAATGCTCCTTTTATAAGGTGTAAGGAAGCATGTTGATCTATCCTAATCCAATTACATTTGTACAAATGTATAGTATAGATGTCCTTTTTGTTATAGTCTAAAGTAAATGATTTTTTCCTTTTAATCAACTGACCTATAGACAATGCGTTTTTAAAAATTGCACATGTCTAAAAAGAATGTCCTATTTTAAAATATTATATAATGTTGGTTATAGAAGGAATCTTCCTATTTCACCTAACTTATGACCTATTGGTTTATGATGTGTTCTATAATTACTGTAGGGTATTCATTGTTCAAGTATGTTACCCTATACATGCCTGGTTCCATCTTCAAGCTACCCGAAGATAAACAATGCCCCAATGGCATAATTATTTCAAACCTTAGGAGCCTAGATCCAAAATATTTATATTATTAGGTCTTTAGGGTCTTTGAGTTTGCCTATTATACTTATATAGCTTCAACATGGAATATTCATGGCATCCTAGGTCATTATATTCATTAAAGTCTAAAAAAGACTGTTTGACTTTAAAATTTAGATCCAAGAAACTATGTAAAAATTGACATCCTCATGATAATTACTTAACATCCATGAGAACATCTATGACAGTTGTGTGATCATCAATTTTAAACACATGAAATAGGTTCCTTACTATGTCAAAATTTGCATCTTTGTTATTGTCATTTGATGTTCATGGGAATGTCTTTGATGGTTGCATGACCATCAATTTTAACCACATGATCAAGGCTCAATTATATGTTAAAATTTATGTCTTCATGATTATCATTTGACATTTTTAAGAACATCTTTGATGGTCACATGATCATCAATTTTAACCACATGATCAAGGCTGAATACTATGTTAAAATTGATGTCCTTACGACCATCATTTGATGTCTATGGGAACATCTTTGATGGTAAAGTGACCATTAATTTTAACATAGTTATGGGGACTATCTACCAAGCCTACCACTTGTCATCTTTTAGTTCATTCTACATTCTATGTGTGCCATATTTTGACTACTCAATCTTCTAGGATCTTTATATTGGGATATGTGGTTATGCCACTTGACAATCCCATAAAACCTTGACTATTTAACATGGTCTCTCTCTATTTGATTGATATCTTCAACTTAAATGCATGTCATAGATTTTGATTCAAGTATTTGAATGTCATTGGTTCCTACATGAAATATTAAATTAGGCTTTGATATTTAGGATAAAAAAGGTTTAATCTAAGTTTGAAACAAATAAAAGGGACCCTGAGAATATAAAAGGGACTTATCATAAAGACTTTGGACCATGGTCTTAAACATAGAATAAAAGGGACCTCATGAATGAAATAGATCAGGCACATAATTTTTAGCCTAAGGTTTGGTTGTGTTGGAAAACATGACCAAGCCTTAAGATAAAAATTAAACTAAGATTATGGCATTTAAATTTGTTCCTGCTTAAACTTAAATAAAAGGCTCCCACCAAATTTGAATTAAAATGCCCCAGTAAAAAAATTAATCTAGGGTTTCAAAATACATGAATTTAATTAATTAATCACAGATCAAGGTTAATAAATGATCAATTTGACATTGAAGCACAAAAATACTGAGCATGCTCAACCCCAAATAGGCTCTATTAAACCTACAATCTAAAACACAAATATCTTATGTTAGCATTTTAAATAAGATTAAAGCAAAACCATGAACAAATAAGTCAACCAGACTATGGTGTGGATGATCTTTAAATAAATAAAAATTGTAATCATGCTAAATATAGTATAACCAAATAGATTTTAATATTTAAGGAATAAATTTGCACAATTTGACACATAGGTCCCCATTTTTCAAAAATAGAGGTATGTTGACCTCAATAAATGGTGAATTTTGGCGGAAACATAGAAATATGTTAGAATTCATAGACTCTAGCTCGGACTGATAATTAAGCTACTTATTCCATTTGATCAAACACCACTATTAAGATTTGATCATGGTTAGAAAAAATCTTGCACATGTAAAATTAGGATCAAACATTAAAAAAAAAATCATATTATGTGTGTGCTTTGATTCCACTTACTAATTGACAAAGGATTTAGATAGCAACTTCCAAGTTCATGACTTTAATCATTAACACTAAATTTTACCATGTTTGAATGTTCATTAAGAACCATGATTTAGCTCAAGGAAGGATTGGACATTTAGCTACTACTATCCAGATATCCATAACCCTAATAAAGATGTCTTTGGCTCCACTCAAGGCCTTACTCCATTTCTATCTAGCTGTCCATAACCCTAGTGGAGATTACCAAAATCACCTTTACTTGAAAATATTTTGATTTTGAAATAAGCTCTTATTTTTGTATATTTTAGATCATTTTGGCTTTCCAACAAAGGTTGGGAACTAGGTTAGTGAGGTTTAAGGATTTTATTGAGTTTTTAATTTTAAGAGAATCATCCTTGGCTGTAAACATTATCCTAGGAAATTAATGTCTTTTAAGTGCAAGCATGAATATGATTCAATAATTTAAGATTTCATCCTACATGTGAAATCCTTATAAAAAAAAAAATTATATCAAAACAAGGTTTAAAATCTCGAGGAACAATTTAATTATCCATCAGTCAATTCTAGTTTCTCTAAATTATAACATCAAGCTCACATTTCAACAATCCATGATCAACCAATGTTGAGAAGTCATACATGTATTTCTAAATTATGAATTTCTTGATAATTCTAGATAAAACTTGAGATGAGGACTATCTAAAAGGACCTATTTAAAATCAAGTAACAAGGAAAGAGAAATAAAATAAAAATATACAAACACTATATACAAACAAGGGATAAAAAGGAAAAAAATAAGAAACAAAGAATAAGAAAGAAACTAACCTAGTCCCTACACTAACTACACAAAATACTTACCTCTAGGATCAAATGGAAAATTATTTAGTCTACTAGAGAACCTTAAAGTGTGATTAATTCCATTCAAAGGCCTCTTCTTATGATAGGAGCACTTATATGCTTATGTATTCTAAGTGATGCAGTTTGGTTTCTTATAAACATTATTAGACACATAGATTGAAGATATGGTTTAAAACCTAATCATTTTACTCCCAAACTCTTTTACTTTGTAAAAGTAGTGCTAGTTATGATTCATCCATAGATAGATAGTGGCTTATACCATATTCATTCAATATTGGTTTCTCAGCTAGTATCTTTAGATTGATGTCTTCATTAGGTTCTTTCTGAGGTGGATGTGGACTACCAATATTTCAACAAAAATCTTCCATGTCATCCCAAAAGGCTTCTTCATCTTGATCAATTAAATTATGCTCATCTATAATTTCATCATCAAAAACATGTTATTCACATATTTTTGATTATTTGATGGATTCATATGACAATTCTTGATCTATTTCACTCGCTTCATCTACATATTTACTGAAGGAATTTAGCTCTTCTATCCAATCAAGATCTATCTTATCTTGGTTTTAGACCTCCAAAATAATATCATCTTCTAGGAACTTTATATCATTGGTGAAATATTTAGATGAAGTATCCGTGTATTATTTTATACCATCATATACCATCTCTAGCTCATTAATTCCATTTAATAAATCATGGTATGACCTTTATCAATGATCATATTCTTACGTGTATTTTCCATCTCAAAAATAAATCTATGTGGGATGCCATTCAGGATACCTTATGAAGAATGATCATCTTGTACTTGATCTAGATCCATTTCTAGAAACTCTTCTTCTTCATCTATAGATGTCTAAGGATGACACCTCATTGGTATAGAATTTTAATCTCTTTTACATATTCAAGAATACAAGTCATCTCAAATGAAAATTCTTCAATTGGCTCATCCTCATATTCATATTTAAATGGAAAATCAAAATCCTTTGTCATGAAACCTTGAGATGCTCTTGTAAATATAGATGCCCCTATAACAAATTCTTGATTAGGCATAATTTCAGATGTTTCAAAAATATTGAAATGATGAGCCAAATCTATATCACAAAAATTAATTTGTATGATTTTAGATGATACATTATTATTATTATTATTATTATTATTATTATTATTATTATTATTATTATTATTATTATTATTATTATTATTATTATTATTATTATTATCATGAAACATGTTTGAATACCCAATGACCTTTTGAGAAGCATAGTTTTTGTCATAACATTCCCTTGTATTTCTTACTTGTTTTTCCAACTAAAAAAAATTAGTGTTCATTTATTTAAATATTTCCAATATCAAGTCATTTGAATTTTTTGGTGTCTTAGTCTCATGAATTAGAGCATTATCAATCATTGTGGTCATTAGAGTCCTATGGTTTTGTGGATGAAATTAACTAGTAGTTCTATTTAGGAAATCTAAGTTTTGTCTAGGATATGTATGACTCAAGGGTAATTAGTTTTGAACTAGTGTTAAATTAGGTACACTAATAATGACATTCTAGATGGGCCAATTCAATTTAACATTCGGCATGGAATACACCATATAACCTTAAGGCTGTATTTGATTAATAATGATCACATATTTAGAGTAGGCCTAGGCCAATTTGTTCATGACTAGAAGATACCTTTTTAGGAACATGGAGGTCATGAGATCCATAACATCCTTATAAATTTATAAGGCTAAAGCCTCATTGGGTCTATAAGGGGCTATGGTTTTACTGACAATTTTTTAGAACTGAGTGTTAAAGGCTCTAATAGTTTCATTATCATCCCTTTTAATTATGGTGAACTACTAATAAAGGAAACAAGGACTAGTAATTTTTCCAAATTGATCAATGAAGATATTGTTAAAGTCATTCCATCTAGTAATGCAATTCTCTTTAAGGTTAAAAACCCATTCATAGGCAACATCTATAGAAGTAAATGAAAATAACCTACAAGTTACATCTTCATAAGTCACATTCAACAATATTAGAGTTGATTTGACATATTTAACATCCTCTTCAGTTGTGATGACATTAATATTGAAAGAGGGTAAATAAATTTCAAGATTTTGAGGAAGATCATGCACTATACCTGGCATGTTGATTGAAGAACCACCTAGTCAAGCCATACTTTAAACACATGAATACCTTAAACTGGTAAAGTGTTTGAGACTTGGTAATTTTACTCACCTAAGCCTTACCTTAGCTAATTCCATCTTGTGACTTTGAAACCTATTTAAAATATGATGCATCAAATTGATCGTTGCAAAGTACAATGATTAAGTTTGCATGTTAATCTAATTTTGCCTAAATATGTAAAACATGACTATATTTAACTAAAAAATCTCAAATATACATCTATAATGATTAATTAAATGGATCTTTACATCTCTAAGCTCTAATAAACTCAAATTTGCAAAGAACTAGTCAATCTTTGTACCAAATTTCTATTACTAACCTTAAACATGAGAAATACATAAAACATGAACTAATTTTGCATAGATATCTATAGATCCTCAAATAATATTGATATTTGGCTAAAGGAATATTTAGGACTAGTCTAAGACCACAAAGATCAATGATATTTAAAAAATTATGCTCAAAGAAGCACAAATATGCAAAGAATATATTTATCTTTGGACATAATTCACCAAAATTAGCAATGATTCTACAAATTCACAAAGATATAACTTTAGGACATCCTTCTAGCACTTGAAAAGCTCATCGTATTAATGCCTAAATGTGTATCATAAATGCCTAGAGTGTTTAGCAAACACTTCTCATTTTAGAATTCTATGAATTTAGTGCATGAGTTGTGGGTTGCGATAATCCTATTATCTATTAGTGGAATAGAGGTAAAAGAAGTGATTATTTCATAATATTTATATTAAGTGGTGGTTGGGAGCCACTATGGCCAAATAGTAGGTCTATATGAAATGTGCAGTAACTATTCTAAGAATAGTGAATTATGATCAATAACTAAATTAATAATTAATTCAAGATGGATATTCACAATACCAATTAAACTAAGGCGATCAAGTTAAAAAAGAATAAAAATGAAGGGTGGGGTAAAAATAAAGATGTTGCTAGTCTTTAGGATCTAGGATCATAAGGTTTGGACTAATTAGACCACTGGAGCACTATTTATCTTCAAGCAGCTTGAAGATGGGACCATGCCTGTATGGGGTAGCATCCATGAATAATAAAGACCATACAATAATTATAGAATACATAATCAACTAATAGGTCCTATGTCAGGTGAAATAGTAATATTCCTTCTATAAACAACATTTTATAATATTTTAAAATAGTATATTCTTTTTAGAGATGTGCAGTTTGTAAAAACACATTGTCTATAGGTTAGATGATTAAAAGGAAAAAATCATTTGTTCTAAATTATAATAGAAAGGACACTTGTTCTATATACTTTTACAAATTTAATTGGATTAGGAATAATTGACATGCTTCCTTACATCTTATAAAAGTATCATTGTTAATTATAAAAATAGAGGGAGTTTTTAGAACCAAATTACTTTGTAAACTAGGAGCAATTAATATAAGCAAGGAATTATACAAAGAATGTCCAGTATTTTCTTGTGTAAAGTGATACATAGTTTCTCTTTCAGTTATTTGGTTTCATTTTTATATTTTAATGGTTTTTATTGATTTTGATTGTGTATCTTGAATTCAAAATTGCTAATTTGTGCTAATGCTAGATTAGTTGAAAGTTCTTAAGCTTATTTCATTTTCTACACTTCTTTTGCATTTAGGATAATGTTGTTTTATTACATGAGTGAATCTTTAAAGTGAGTCTAGGTTCCTATTTGAATAATTTCATACCTTCTTTAGAAGCTTGCCTAATATATGTTGTGATTTGAGCCTAAGCTATTTCATTTCATGCATTGGTTAAAATACATATTCATATGAGATTTGAACTTTGTCATAGTGTCTAAGATAAGACCAACAACATCTTTATTTTTACCCTACCCTTCCTTTTTCTTCTTATTTAATGTGATCACCTTAGTTTAATTATCATTATGAAAATCCATCCTAAATTAATTCTTAATTTAGTTCTTGATCATAATTCACTTTTCTTAGCATAATTATTACACATTTCATAAAGATCTACTATTTGGCCATGGTGGCTCCCAACCACCACTTAATATAAATATTATGAAATAGTCACTTATTCTACCTCTATTCCACCAATAGATAATAGGATTATCTCAACCTACAACTCATACACTTAATTCCTAAAATTATAAAATGAGAAGTGTTTGCTAAACACTTTGGGCACCACTGCTACACATTTGGCATCAATAGGAGGAGCTTCAATCTATCAATATATTATTATTAAATGTGTGCTATATATTGGGCTCTGATTAGTTGAATACGATTGTTCCCTACATGAAATATTACATTAGGCTTCAATATTTAGGATAAAATAATTTTAAGCTAAGTTTGAAATAAATAAAAAGGACCCTGAGAATTTAAAAGGGACTCGACATAAAGACTTTGGACTATGATTTTAAACATAGGATAAAAGGGACCCCATGAATAAAATGGATCAAGATTAGAATTTTTATCATAAGGTTTAGTTGTGTTGAAAAACATGACCAAGCCTTAGGATAAAACTTAAACTAAGACCATGAAATTTAAATTTATTCCTAATTAAACTTAAATAAAAGGCTCTCACCAAATTTGAATTAAAAGGTCCAAGTAAAATATTAATCTAGGGTGTCAAAAAACATAAATTTAATTAATCAATTATAGATCAAGGTTTATAAATGATCAATTTAACATTGAATCACAAAAAATTGAAGCATTCTCAACCCCAAATGGGCTCTATTAACTTTCAACCTGAAACACAAATATCTGACATTAGCAATTTAGATAACATTAAAGTAAAACCATAAACAAATAAGTCATCTAGACCATGGTGTGCATGATATTTAGATAAAAATAATGTGAAATCATGATAATGATACTTAGACTAGGTGGATTTTAATCTTTAAGGAACAAATTTTCACAATTTGACACATGCATCCCCATTTTTAAAAAATAGGGGTATGTTAACCTCAAGAAAACCTTATTCCACCCTTACAACCAATTAAATACACTCATTAACCCACTAAATAAGAATACTTACCTACTAATATAACTATTAGCCAAATTTACAATTTAAAATTCCTTTTATTCACCTACGCATCTACCACCCTACTAACCTAGCCTTTCCTAGACCCCTACTCCCTAATGGAGATTCTATAATTAGAGGATTCTAGAATCTCCTCTAACTTAGCCTCCCCCATTTATAACCCTTTATTATATACTTTTCCAAGGAATTAAAAATTCTTTGTAAATTCCCCAACCAATTATCTTATATCTCAAGATTAAACATGAGCCATTGATTTTCCATTCCATAGCTTATATAAACAAGCCATACTTTTATGACCAAGTTAATTTGAAAAGTGAAACCTTAAGCACACATTATAATTTCATTATCAAAGAAATCATATAGAATTATCAAAACCATCATCATGCCAAGAATACATTAGATCAATTATCAATCTCAATCAAGCAATCCAACAATCCACTCATTTTACATTCAAAGTTGGTTTGTCAATCTTGAAAAAGAGCCATAAGAGACAAGAGGTTGGTAAGTGATGCTAATGTAAGTATATGATTATGTATTTATACTTATCTTTGATTTTTTTTACATTTTAAATTTTTGTTGCTAAAATTAGTAATATAAGAAAGAATCTAAAATATACTCAAGTAGCTCCATCACTACCTTGGCAATCTTACAAAGGCCAATTTCAAATGATCATTTTGTATAATATGGTCAGAGTTCATACCTAATTTTTTTATATAAGAGTGGGTTATAATGAGCTTACAAATAAACTATATATTCATCACATTGGTGGCTTCTAATTTATGAATAGTCACTAAGACCTTGGGCTACTCTAAAACTATCTATAATCCACATACGCTCATTTTTCTCCTTGAAATGATAGTTTTAGACTGGTTAGAAGCATGTGAATTTTATAACATTATTATTATGTTAAATTATTATAAAAGTCTCATTTGGCACTTATGAACTTAAGAGAACATAAAAAATCTTCCTTTGCATAATTTGTAAGTTAAAAGTCATGGTTTATTGATTGATTTACAATTTTAAATAGTCAAAGAATGTAGAGTAAGGTTTAACATAATATATCACTCTCTCCAATTCTATATAGGCTAATAAAATTATTCTCTATGCCCATCCACACCCATAAGATATCATCATGAAGGTAGTCTACATACTCTCACTAGTGCATTAGTCATCATGGGCAAACAAGTTTTCCTATTTTGAATGTCTTAAGTTGAATATAAAGAATTGTAGATTATTATTATGATGTGTTTAAGTTCTTAAAATTCATATAAAATCCCTTTAGATAATTTTGAGGTCCTAAAAAGGAAAAATAAGGGTCAAATTCTTGTGACTTGTTAAGGTACTATTTTATTCACCTACCCATCTACCACCCTACTAACCTAGCCTTTCCTAGACCCCTACTCCTTAAAGGAGATTCTATAATTAGAGGATTCTATAATCTCCTCTAACTTATCCTCCCCCATTTATAACCCTATATTCTATATGTTTCCAAGGAATTAAAAATTCTTTGTAAATTCCCCAACCATTTATATTATATCTCAAGATTAAACATGAGCCATTTATTTTCCATTCCATGGCTTATATAAACAAGCCATACTTCTATGACCAAGTTAATTTGAAACTTGCAACCTTAAGCACCCATTATAATTTCATTATCCAAGAAATCATATAGAATTATCAAAACCATCATCATTCCAAGAATACATTAAATAAATTATCAATCTCAATCAATCAATCCAACAAACCACTCATTTTACATTCAAAGTTGGTTTGTCAATCTTGAAAAAGAGCCATAAGAGACAAGAGGTTGGTAAGTGATGCTAGTGTAAGTATATGATTATGTATTTATACTTATCTTTGATTTTTTTTACATTTTATATTTTTTTTGCTAAAATTAGTAATATAAGAAAGAATCTAAAATATACTCAAGTAGCTCCATCACTGCCTTGGCAAGCTTACAAAGGCCAATTTCAAATGATCATTTTGTATAGTATGGTGGGAGTTCATACCTAAGTTTTTTCTAGAAGAGTGGGTTATAATGAGATTATAAATAAATTAAATATTCATCATATTGGTGGCTTATAATTTATGAATAGTCACTAAGACCTTGGGCTACTCTAAAACTACCTATAATCCCCATACGCTCATTTTTCTCCTTGAAATGATAGTTTTAGACTGGTTGGAAGCATGTGAATTTTATAACATGATTATTATGTGAAATTATTTGAAAAGTCTTATTTGGCACTTATGAACTTAGGATAAAATTAAAACTTTTCCTTTGCATAATTTGTAAGTTAAAAGTCACGGTTTATTGATTGATTTACAATTTTAAATAGTCAGAGAATGTAAAGGAAGGTTTAACATAATATATCACTCTATCCAATTCTCTATAGGTTAATCAAATTATTCTCTATTCCCATCCACACCCACAAAATCTCAACATGAAGGTAGTCTACATACTCTCACTAGTGCATTAGTCATCATGGGCAAACAAGTTTTCTTATTTTAAATGTCTTAAGTTGAATATAAAGAATTATAGATTATTATTATAATGTGTTTAAGTTCTTAAAATTCATATCAAATCTCTTTAGATCATTTTGAGGTCCTAAAAAGGAAAAATAAGGGGTCGCATTTTTGTGACTTGTTAAGGGATTGTGTATCTTAAAAATGAGATTTTATTATGGTCATTTGTTTAAATCCAAAAGAAAATAAACACTAGAGATTGGATCTACATGGATTAAAAATATAAAATAAACATTCAAATGATTATTGGAAATCTTATCATTGATGTCAAAAGTCTAGCAATATAACATTTAATGTCTAAAAGTGTTTTTAATGTTTATATCTTGGCTAAAGTGTGTTGATATTAATTAAATATTAATGAATATATTTTTGGTTGTATAAAGTCAAAAGAGGGTCCATGAGGAAGTCAAAGAGTCACCAAGTAAAGATAAAAGAGGGAAATTACATATTATCCCATGATGGGTCACCTTGAGGAATTTGAAGAGTCATGAGATAAAGATAAAAGAGGGAAATGATGCATTTTCCCATGAAGGGTCACCATGTGACTTTTCATATTAGATAATTAAAAGGGTCATGCAAGTTTGGTGCCATTTTCCATGTGAATTGAAAGGTCTCAAAGGGTGAATGTCAAAGGTCATTTGGAAATCTATAAGAGGAGGCTTGGGAAGCCATTTGTAATAAGCAAGGAAGAGCATGGTTTGTAATTTATATATCTATTTTAAAAGAGTATAGGAGAGAAAATAAAGATATATAGTAGTGTCTTATCATTTGTTGAGAAAGCAACATTGAGAGATAATTTGTGTTTTATACACAAAGGGGTTGGTGCTCATAAATCATTACTGTGCTGGTGCTCAATAAAGGGGTTGGTGCTCTTATGAGTTGGTGATTTTGAACTTTTTCAACTTGAGTTGGTGCTAATTTATATACTTGAGATTGTTCTCTATGATTTTTCCCACTTTGTGTTTCCATGTAAAATCTAGTGTCTCTCTCTCTCTTGTGTGGTGCATGTTATTACTTTCAGTTTTATTGCATATATTGAATGCATGATTAAGTGGTTAAGGAAAAAGGAATTTGATCTATTAAAATATATATCACATGCATCATAATCGGTATAAGAATAGGCTCCTTTAGAAAGAGTTTAATAGCTTGAAGGTAGACCAGGGAAAGCATAAGATGGCCAAGCAGCTAAAGAAGGAGAATCAAGATTTGAAATCTATGGTTAAGGATCTTAAGGAGCATGCGTGTATCTTGGATTCTACATTGGATATAGAAGTAAAAGAATATAAGATGTTTATTCAGGATCTTAAGAATCAGTTAGAGGTTGCTTATTCAAGATTGAAATCAAGAGAAGAAGAGTATAATCATTTGAAGGTTGAGTTAGGTTTTATAAAGGATAAGCATGAAAAACTCATAATCAAGGTTGAGAAAGATCATGAAATATCAATCCAAGGTAAAAAATATGCATGTTTTAAAGGCAAATTGAAGAAGCCAATCAGGTAATGCAATGCTCTTAAGTTTTTAAATTATTTCCATGACTACTATTTTGTTTTTCATAATGTTGGTCATAGGGAAAGAGAGTGTTTGAGGAGAATTAATCAGTCAAAGAGAGATTTTAATCATCTTCAAGAAAAATGTATGATAAGTGTTGTTTGCTTTTGTTATCATAAGGTTGGACATATTGCTAAATTATGTCCAAATGGAGTAAAGAGATCCTCAAGACATGTCAAAGAATACAAAGTCCCTAGAAGGTATGAGAAGAGCCAAACTTAGGTTTGGAGATCTAAGAAGGTAAATGTTGATCAAGTTGAGTCTAAGAGTGAAAATAGGTTACATGCTATAGTGGAGAAAGAATCAGATAAGAAGGACTATGTGGAACTCTTATTGTCAGGAAAGAAGTGAATACTAGTCCTAAATAACTTATAGATCAAAGACAATCTCTTGTTACATTTGAGCATGAGCCATGCCAAGATGAGATAGTTTTAAGAGTTAAGAATATGAACAACATCATATATGTTGAGGATAGTGAGTCAAATAAGTTAGACATGCTTAAAAAAAATTTAAGAGAAAAATGCAAGAAGATCAAGGAAGTAATAGAGGAGATGTGGGCATCTCATGAGATTTTTTTCTAAGACACTTTATGTGGGGTGTCTCTTCTAGGCTTCAAGGAGACACTTTACAAAAAAAATGAACCATGGTGGATGCGTGTTGGGTCTTGGTTGTGTTGCATGCCAAGAAAAGTCATGAAGGTGAGTTGATAGATTAATTTGTATATCAATTAAGGGGGAGCTAAGTGTTAGATCCAGGATAGACTCTTTGCCATTTATTTCAAAGGGGGATAACTACAAGAATAGGTACAAGAATAGGTTCAAGAAAAGGTATAGGAACAAGTTTAGAAAATAGGATGCTATAGTAAGGGGGAGTTATTTTAAGTTTGTTAGTTATTAGTATGTGTAGGTTAGCATGTGCAATATAGGTTTCATAATGTTTTAATTTTAGTTTTAGGTTGCCATCAATGAAAAAGGGGGAGATTGTTGGAAATATTTTAATTGATGTCAAAAGTCTAGAAATATAGCATTTAATTTCTAAAGGTGTTTTTAATGTTCATATATTGGCTAAAGTGTGCTACTATTAATTAAATATTAATGAATATATTTTTGGTTGCATAAATTCAAAAGAGGGCCCATGAGGAAGTCAAAGAGTCATGAGAAAAAGAAAAAATAGGGGAAGGACACATTTTCCCATGAACGGTCACCATGTGAATTTTCATATGAAAGAATTTAAAGGGTCATGCACGTTTGGCACCATTTTCCATTTGAATTGAAAGGTCACAAAGGGTGAATACCAAAAGTCATTTATAATGTTATAAAAGGATGCTTGGGAAGCCATCTATAATAAGCAAAAAAGAGCATGGTTTGTAATTGACATATATAGCTTAGAAGAGCAGAGGAGAGAAAAGAAAGAGATATAATAGTGTGCTATTAATTTTTGAGAAAGCAACATTGAGAGATACTTTGTGTTTTATACACAAAGGGGTTTGTGCTCTTGTGGGTTAGTGCTCATAAATCATTGTTGTGTTGGTGTTCAACGAAGGGGTTAGTTCTCCTACAAGTTAGTGCTTGAAAACATTGTAAACTTGAGTTGGATCACATTTATATACTTGAGATTGTTCTCCATGGTTTTTCCCACTTTGGGTTTCCATGTAAAATTTGGTGTCTCTCTCTTATGTGGTGCATCTTATTGATTTTAGTTTTATTGCATATCTTGAATGTATGATTAAGTGGTTAAACTAAAATGAATTTGATTAAGTAAAAGATATATCTCATGTTATCTATGTAGCTTGAAAATGAGAGTTTAATATGGTCATTTGTTTGAATCCCAAAGAAAATCAACACTAGAGATTGGTTCTACATGGATTAAAAATATAAAATAGAAATCCAAAGGATCTCTAGAAATTTGATCTTCTCATCTCATCACCAATACATCAAAGTAAAGTGACTATCAGTCTAGGCTTGAGGTCATGTTGTAACCCTACCTACATAGAGGTGAGGTAAAATGGTTGGAAATGTGGTTAAAGGTGATTATCTCATAAAACATTTGGGGTTCATTCGAAGTGATAGAATGGTCTTAGAGGCATATTCAAAGGGACTAAAATGATAAAATGTAGACCTATAAGTCTACAAACCTATAGGTCTCCCCTTCATCCAAATAAAATGAATGTTGCTCCTAAAATAAGGTTCAAAATATAGATAGAACATGGAAAATATGGGTAGGTAGTTTATGAATTTTATTGAGTTAAATAAAAGTATATTAATGAGTTAGAAACTCATTTTTTGAATTCCATAAACCAACCTTGATGCCTACTATTAGATAGGACATATAGGCTTGTGTAAGTATATGATATGAATCTTGCTTAAGAAATGAAGTGTAAGTGTCAAAATAAGGGTGAAATTCATGTGTATATACTATAATAATGTGTACAAGTCATGAAAATATTTATATATGTCTTTAAGGACCTATTCTTGGCTTTTAATCAAATCTCAAGCTCAAATATGCCACACATAGTTAGTCCTAATTGAGAGATGCAAACTCACCTTCAATTATTATAAGATAATATGAATTTTTTAATATTATATCTGAGTTTTGAATGAATATAAGTGTGAAGGAATTCTTAAATATTTTACAAAATTTATAATGAAAATAATGCATGGTCTCTGCCTTGGAGAACTCTTAAGAGCTCAGTCAAGACATCCAATGAAAATTACATAGGCATCTTTACAAGATGATTTTTTTATGTTTTTAAGGATAATTTAATTATAAAATAGTCTCAAGTAGATGATCAATTTTTTTTATATGAATCTAAATGTTTTAGAGCCATCGAGTAGGAGCAAACAACTTAGAAAAGGCTTCTAGGGTTAAACCAGTTAATTGGTCTATAAACCCCAAACATAGTCTAAACCATTTAAATATATATTTAGATATTATATAGACCTAAATAGTTCATTTAAAACTTGAAAAAAAATTTAATTCACCACCTTCAAGTCTAAATCTCTTATACACCTCATAGTTGCATACTTAACCACTTGAGCGGCACTAACTTTTGCTCAGATCTTTGTTGACAATATGCATGGTGGAAAAATAAGTTTTGAGGTTTTTTATATTTCTCTCCACTTCCATAATATTACATTTGTTTATTAAAAGAGGATCTATCCTCTATGAATAATAATTAAGAAATTAACACACCTTAAACCCTCTTAAACCCCTCATAGTGACTTGATGGGAGAAAAATACTTTTAAATGCATTAAAATGGATTTTTTTAACCTCAAAATGACCTTGGTGACCTTGAAATGTATAAATATCACTTGAACATGGTACTATTTGTCATGTTTAAGGTATAGGTTGTACATAATTGTCTTAAAAACATGGTTGTATGCTTATTTGTGAGGGTGAAAAGTAAGGATTGGTATCAAAACCAATTATAGAGGTATAGTAATAATATATAAAGTTTATAAAATATTTTAATCACCTATTAATTCCTCATAATAATTTATATGAGCTATCCAAGTCATAAAATGGGGTTAAAAGGTGAGAAATACACTATTTTGGCTAGTCAAGAAGCCTATCTCAAGCCTAAAGTACAAATGGAGAGCCTCTTATCAATAGTTTAAGTTGTATGATGATTTTTATAACTTAAAATAACCATTTAAAAGCTTTACAATCTTATAAATTATTTTCAAAATCAATTCAAATGCCTCTCAAGCCTATTCAAGCACCTAGGGTAGGTTTTTAGCCATTTCATGGTTCACACATCCGTACAGGGTCTCAAAAGCTAAAATATGGAATGGATCATGGTCAAGGTATGTGTAAATTAAATCAAACATTTTTATTGAGTTTCACATGTGTGGGAGTAAATTTGATCCAAAACTCAATTACCAAGTTTAGAGGCCTAATTGGAGAGAGATCCAATGAATAAATGTACTTTCACTTCCCTTCAAGACATGAAATTTTTCAAAAATATATAAGGGGAGACTAGGTACTCAAAAATATATTTATTTTTTAAATTACATTAATAAATTCTTTGACACAAGGAGCTTTATGTGTTTTTAGGGCTATAAAGAATTAAAAGATAGTGAGAGCTTAAGGTGTAAAATGTAATCTTAGTGAGTGTTTGATGGATTAAAATGAGTTGTTTTAGGTCTAATAATATATTAATATTCATTTAATGTATATACATATATATTGAATTTATAAGGAAAAAATTATGATTTGACACTTGTAAGCAAGGTGAGGCATGGTAAAGATAAGGTGTTTCAAGACACTTAAAGAGTTACTTGATGATCACTATTGAGATGTTAGTTTGGAGAGATATTAAGTAGATAAAAGGTGTAAAATAGGAAGGTATAATATATTCAAGATGAATTTATGACCAAAGAGTGCCACTTATCACTCTCCAATGCAAGAAAAGGGGTAATCTTGAAGAAGACAAATTGTCAAGTAACTAGACAAACTCCCATGCCACTTGGAAGAGGAACCATATTCAAGAGAGTAACACATGTCTTTGGAGACATGATGAAACTATTTAAAACTCCCTTATTTATTGTAACTCTCATTTTACACATGTCATGGCTCACTTTTATGCCCCCCTCTCTCTTTTATTCTCATTTTCTATATAAAATTAATCTTTTTTTGATTGTTATGTATCCTCCAATTGGGTATGGCAAAGCACTACCCATTTTTAATCATTTTATCAATAAAAACTATTAGTTTTAAATTATATTTTAAGTTATTTAATTTTATTTCATGACTATTTTATCTTATTAAGTGTTTTGCCTAGATTTCCATCACATGTTGTCCTTTTCTAGAATTCATATGCAGTTTAAAACCTTTTTTGCATGTCATGTGAAGTGTCCAAGTGAAGTGTGAGTGTTGAGTGAGTTTTATATTCATTATTTTAATTCTATGACCTTTTCATTATTCCTCCTATCCTAAACATATTTCACAACCTTCATATGAATTGTTGATGTATAGAGGCAGATTAAGAGTAGTTTGTGTTTGTGTTTATCTCATGGTTGATGTGCACATGTAGTTGGTTAGTAGTGGTCAAATTGTTTTGATGAATCAAATTTGTTAGAGTAGATTTATCTCTCTTTTCCTAACAATTTTATATCCTATTTAATGAGCCTAAGTGATACATCAAGGGGAGATATCCCTATAACCTAGATATCCAATCCACCTAAAGGTCACCCATAGCCTAGTATTGTCTCCATGTTACCCCAAATTTATAAGGATTAAATAATCTTCCAAGGTTGAAAATTTGGGTGATAAAAATAACACATTTATTTATTTTGTTTTTGATGAAAGTGTAGGTGGATTAGATATTGTGTTGATAAATCATTATGTTGAGTAGAGTGTCCATGTTCTTGAGATAACGTGCATATTTCATATGTAATGGCCCATTTTGTTGTCATTACATAATATTTGAAAGGTTATTTATCCAAATTAAAGGTATAAATATATCCTTAATAGATAAATTGTATACATACATATAAATTAGAAAGTAATACATTCATCTTATGGATCAATGGTCTTGTAAAAATATTATTATAGTTAAGGGCATTGGGTGTACCTTGACATACTGTAGTTATTGTTCTATGACACATAGTTATATTTAATATAATCTATCAAAATAATGTATAATGTATGTTGTAAAATCCATATATTATAATATATAAATAAGTTTTATTATTTGATTATATAACAATTAAATTGAGAAAATAAATATTATAAATATTCAATCTTAATCTGATATCCAGATATTTGACTACCTTATTTATAACATGCACTTGAAATATAATGAGAGATGTCGATAAATAATATGTTTAGGAAGTCATTAATAGTTATCAAAAGATGTATTTTCCTCTATCCATAGTAATGTGTTAATGATATAAGAAACATATGGTGGTTCTTCATCACTTTGTAAAGTTGTGTCATTAATGCCATATAAAGAATATCATTATAAATAGGTGCCTTATAGAGCATTTATAATATATAAATTATAGCTAGTGTATTATAGATTTTTTCAATGAGACAATACCTTTTGGATTTATTAATTAGCCTTGTGGATGCTGGAGGGGGTGAGGAATAACATTCTTATGGCATCTATATTTTACTTTAGTATGGCTCACCTTACCCCTTCATGTTATTACAATGTGGACTACAAAATCTAATATAAGTATAGGGTGGATAATAGAATACAAATGGTATTTTATATTAGTCTAAAATATAGGGGGAACAAAATGAGTCATACATGCTCTTTGAAATCTAGAAGTGATTGAAATTATCTTATATTGAATCTTTAAACATTATGATGTATGAATGAAGGACATGTATTTTTTACTACTAATTTTGGACTCATTATTGTATGCAAATTAATCCATGGAATTACATAGTTTTTATATCTTTATCATATTGAAGGAAAAAAAACATTTATTAATTATAATAATATTTTGAGTTACAAAATATAAACTATGTACATTCATTATATCCATACGTAATTTGTGAATAAGGGAAAATTAGAAATCAGGTCTAAAAATCAATTTCATATATAAAAATTAAAACCATAAAATTAAGGATGAAATATTTAGGAAAAACCTAAGGTTTTGACATACAAAAAAATAATAGGTTCATAAATATGCTTTAATTTTTTTTATTTGTTAAATAAGATAGAACTTTGAACTAATTTAGATTGTGTAAAGTATAACAATAAACACAAATTTGAAATTAAAAGGTATAATATAATTTTATTGATTTCACTTAATATGAATATGAAAGGCCTAAAGGGATAATATAATTAACATTTTTGGTCTTATGTAGGTATAATATTTCATACAAGTGGAAAAAAGATGTGCAATTAGATTAAGATTAGATTGAATAAAGAAATGAATATTTGCATGCCTGGACATATGCATCATCTTCTAGATGTCATCGAATTATTTTAGCATTTGAAACCTAACAATTTTTTGGGTGGATTTTTCTTGTCTATTTAAATATAGTCTACGATGTGTACTTGTGAACTATTTTTATGTGAAATCTCAAGGTCTAGTTATGTGTGATTCTAGAAACATTTCTCCTTCTCTTTGAAACCCTAGGTTTGATTTCAACACTTGGTTTAGGCATGTTAAATTGGGGAAAATGTGGGTTTATATGACTCCAAACACTCCCCAATCAATTGATAAGTGTTGCATACATATCCAATGATCCAAATATGGAAATAGAAACACATGTAATTCTTCCTATTATGTGTATGCATGTAATATTTATTCTTTAATGAATGCAACCTATGATCTAGATTTTGAAACTTGGAAAATGAAAACTTTGATTTCTTTTGAGGTGCTTCGAAATTTCCTAAGACTTGATCATTATGAATAATGGATGATTAGGAAATACTAAGGTAATTACTTGAAATGTGTATATGTGTATATTAAGCTTACTTAACAAATAATAACTATGAAATATGATTATAACTATTGTGTATTTAAGTGGGATTCAATGAGTAATTTTTCATGCCACTGACATGTAAAATGTATGGGAAAAACCATAAGAAGGATTTGAATTTGAAAACAAACCATTACTTGGTGTCAGATGAATCTATCAGGTTTTGATGAGTTTGTATTTTTTAAATAGTTTGATTCTGATGGATTTATATAAAAGGAAGGAATACTAATCTAATGGTTTGGAGATAGTTGGAATAAGGTTTTAAACATGTAAAAAATATAGGGAATTCCTATAGGTGACTAATATAAAATAAAGAAGGTAAGATACATAGAAAGCATGTGGATGTGAGAGAAGGGAAAAAATATCCATTTGTGTGTGCACATTTATTATGTAAGGTAGAGATAAGTAAAAATATAATTGTTAAATATCTACTATTAAATTTTAGTGTTTATAATTTTTCATTACTTTATAATTTATAAAATATGATGAATGGATTAGGGTACATATGTATATAGTGTCTCATTTTAATGTTAATTTGAACACATTTACATATCGATTGGCCATATAAAAGTGTGAAAACTAAAAATCAAGGAACCTGAAATAAACACATGGTGGCACAATGGACCCACATGATAGATGACCACTTTCAACCACCACTAAAATTGGTCAAAAAACTTTTTGATGTCATTAAAAATGATCATGACATAAAAAAACCATGAAATAGAATTCAATATGAACAAAATGATGATTTTATGGGTCTTAAATAAATTAATTGATAGATTTGATGGTATCCAAGTAAAAATATGGATGACGTAAGATTATGAAGAGTAAAATTTAAATTAAAAGTGTATCTAAATTATCCAAATGTAATTAAATGAAAAAATGTACTAAGACATGAAAAATACACCATAATTACATAAATTTTGCTAAAATTACATGTATAGTTTTCTATTTGTGAGGCCTTTAACTATTGAAAACACACATATTTTTATACCATTGGTTCATATAAAATTGAGTTCACTTGAACAATATTGATTAATCAATAATATCAATGATAATATTATATCTTATCCTAAGGGCCTTGTGTACCTCAACCTCTATGGTAGTTCACACTAATTATAAAACCTTACAATACCCTGCATGCTCACAAAACATTGAATGACATACTGCACAATGACTAGATGTCATACAAAACTTTTAAAAATTAGTGGCCACATATAAATCAATCCACATTGTAACATTATTATGTAAATTTTTAATCTCATGCCATGATATATAAATTTTTATAATACTTTGTGCTTGGAAGTTTGACTATTACATATATCATAATGTTAAATATTGATTTTTACATAAGATGAAATCTTTCAAAACATTCATCATTTGTAATGGACTTATTTTATATATATTTTGTAATCTATTTGAACCTAAAGGGATAATAATGATTATTTTCATGCTTTGAGCATCTAAAATCCAATGGACATCTATTTTCACATTCTAGTCAAAGTGAATAGGTTAGGATGTGTTTCCCTCTTTTTGATCATAATAATCCCCTTTCTCAACCTTGATAAATATTATATTAATATGTATCATACCGTATTATTTCTCATTGAATAGAATTTTCATTATTTTTATATTATTCTCCATTCAACTCTATTGTGGTTTACTATTGTTACTCTTTTCATTAGATGTTATATATCTCTATCATTTACAAGTTAAGTGATTGGGTTATATTTTGTGTTGACATATTGGGCCATGTGGTAAAAATAATTAGTATAACACCTATATATTTAATATTCATATAAATAAATGAGAAAAATATAAAAATATCCACTTGGTTATGTTTTATAATATTTAAAAGAATATTTTAGCAAGAGAAATATGAATAACACCTACGATAAATTCTCCAAGACATATTCATGTGTCTATAAATGTATTTGGAACACCCTTGGGGAGTATGGAACAAAAATATTAGGCCAATTTTATGAATTAATGATACATCTCAATCCAACAATGTCCCATTATGCATAGCCTATCAACCAATCATTTTATGATTTTTTTTTCAAAGTTTAAGAAAAAATTGATATTCTAGTGTTATAATGTAAAATATATGCCACACTATTGAATAGATGTATTAATTAATTGGAGGCATAATAATTACTATTCAATAAATTTATTAACTTATATAATATTACATTTTCAACATTTAACATGTCCTTTTAGTGTCTTCATAGTGGGAAACATTCAATGCATAACATGAGAAATAATTTGAGCCCATTATAAAATAGATTAATTTTTATAATGTTATTTATAAAAGTTACTATCCCTTAAAATATAAATAAGATGAGAATATTAAATTATATCATTTCCACTAGTATAAGCAACACTTGGTTGAGGACTACACTAATGAGTTCCATGACAACATTGTACATCTACATGAGGGTACAACAAATAAACATAAGATGATGAAATAAATAAGGGGATTATAAAATTTTATATGAATAAATATGTAATTATTGACCTACGACACCTTGGAGAAATAATATTGCAACACCACCAATATTTAGGATAAGGAAAAGATGAACCGTAAATTTTCCTCTTTATCTAATGTTATACACAAGAGCCAACCCACACCCAGTGTTCCATTGAAACCTACTACATCGAAGTAGAACATGCCACATATAGGATATAATTATAATTTGAATACACATAAATCATAAGTTTCCATTGTCATCCACATCATAAAAATGGAATAAGAACCAAGGTGATAAGTGGTGCCACTAACACTATAGTAGCTCTTAATTATTATGAATGCCACACATAATAATCTTTGATTGTATAGCCTACACCTTCTGTGTGGGAATAAAAAATTATTCCAAAGTCAACTTGTATGACCAATAGTAATTTTACCATAAACACCTTACAGGAATGTGAATGCCTCTTTCATAGAAAATTATTGTTTAATGGTAGAATAATAAATGTCATCATTTAATGTAACACCCAAAATAATATAATAATATAATGTGTATTCCAATGCATAAGTATTACCATTGAGGGACATACATGAAAATATTATTAAGGATGGATAAAATCAATTACATGTATTTAATTTTAGTGATAATGCACTTTCACTTGAATTCAATTAAACCTATGGAGGACAAAATCACTAGTTATGTTGTGCCACTAGATTTATATGACATCCCACTTAGTTTACCATACTTGTTTGATCATAATGGTACATACAAAACTAAGACACAATAATAAATCATCCATGTCAAATATTTCATCTTCAAATTTGTATTCATCTCCAATGAATAAAATTACTTTGGTCTCTATAATGTTTTTTCATAGTTTATTTTTTTGTGCAAAATTTATTGCTACTCATGATTAGTATAAAATCACTTATGCAACCAAGAAAGTACATATTGAAACCAAAATATTCCCCAAAACCAAAAAAATAATAATAACTTGAAAAGTTACTATGGAAATAAGGAGATGCATTTTTAGAACCAAAGGGTCTACCCATAAATTAAGAAGTATAACATTAGATCAAATTAGTTTCTAGATCCCTTCTTTCAAATAGTTCATTGTGAGAAAGGACCATTTGAGAGAATGATGAAGTTTGGTTTCAGTTCTAATATATTCATGATTAAATTAAGATTAGGAAAATATATTTTACCTATTAAAACTTTATATTACCCACACCATATGACACATGAAAATTGTGAAATGAATATCATGCATTAAAAAAGATAATGTTTAAGAAAAAATATCCACTTTCATGCCTTAAAGACCTCTTAGACCAACCCTAAAGTTGAAAATACTTCACCAAGATTAAACTGAATTAAGGTTACCATTAGGTATGGATAAATCTTTAGGAAGGTTGACATACATCATTTAAAAATAAAGAAGGATTGCATTAATGTTATTTTATGCATTTCAACTTGAAAATTTGGATGTCAATATTAATGATCATAATGGATGACATACTTAGGCCCTTCAAAAACTACTTCATCATCATATACTTGGATTAAATACTCATATTAATAAATAATTAAGAGAATCATCTAGAACATGTATCATGTGAGTTATGCACATTACACAAACACAAGCATAATACACATTAAATAAGTTTACATTTATTGCAACATAAATTTACACTTAAGTTGTATCATTGATAATACATACATACGCATAAATCATAAGAAGTACAAAGCAATATTATATTTTATATCTCCATGAAATATCACCAATTCAAGGAGTATTATTTACATATTTAAATTTTATCATAGGTTTTTCTTGGTTTCTCTCACATATCATGGCACCTCAGACATCTCATATATGCCAAAGATGCAATCCACTGGATTATTTAAAAAAATTTAGGAGCTCAATAAACCCATTTTCTTTCTCACTAGTTATTTTAATTCTTGACATTGCCCACCTATTTGAGATAGATATAGATTCATTAAATTATGAACTTGATATATTACTAATATATCATGTAAAATCAGTCACTTAACACTCAGATACATAAAAAAACATGGTTCAACATTACGCCACCTACGAGAATAATTCTATTCCATAGTTATAGTAGTCAAAAAATCTCACCAATATATCTTTAATAATGAGAGAATCATTCACTTAGAAAATAATTTGTTTTAGTTCTTGCATACATAGAATAATATGGAGAATACACACAATATTAAGTCAATGAAATATTTGTAGCATTTGCATACAGTGATAAATAAAATAATGAAAAATATTACCTCAACTACCTTCTAGTTTAGGGATCCATCATAGCATATGACATGCATGGACATAACTTATCTTACTAAGCAATTATTTATTTAGCATACATTAACTCAAATAAAACCTATACTACCCTCATAAAGAATTAACAATTTTGTGATTTTCATATGTTTGAAAATATTCTATACAAGCTTTGACATATTGAGTTCCTTATGGCCAACCTTGCTAAATAATCATCTAGGAGTGCACAATGCCAAGATAATATGACACTTTAGCATTACTAAAAAATATCATTTCTACAATAAAATTTTATAATAAAATCATATGCACACAAAAATTGAGAAAAATATTAAGTCTTTCATTTACTATTTCATCTCCAAGCCAATGAACATGATGCTGGGATATACACAACATTTTTAGTTCTATAAAGGCCATGGGAATCCATTAGCATATATTTCATGACTAGACTACCTATGAATAATTTATAGAATGACTTTGTGATCATTATAGTGGATAATTTTTCAAATATGTATATCATGGTTTCATTCAAGAAGAGAATTACACGTAGGAAATAATACACTTAATCTTTAATCATGTTTGAGTTCTCATTATACTACCAAAAACTATTGTGTTTGATCATGACCCTTAGTTTTATAGTCACTTCTACCATACATTTTTTTGAATGATTGATATATAATTAGACTAGTCTATAAAATTTAATCATTATATAAATGGTTTTTTTATCCACACACTTGCTCATTTATTGAACATCTAAAATATTGCACATCTTTGAACTTGTAATGATAATTTTGTACATCCAACATGTCTATAATAAATATCTTCATAATTAGATAAGGAATATTTAATTTCATACATGTCTTAGGTTATAGCTAGCAAAACCCCTAGACATTTATTACCATTTTCCATATATAATGGAATCACATACATAAGAATACTAAGTTGACAAAACACAGTTTTTGTAACAAATCCATCATATTCACTATTAGGTTTAATAAATACTCTCTACCAATAAAATAAGTACAAATAAAACCACAACACACATCAAAATAATCATGAATTTAAGGTGGGTAGTAGGTTTGGCTGCATCTATAGAAATAATTATTCAAGGGTTATCATATAAATATCAAGCCTCTATACCATGGTCCTTAAATGATACTTCATGTAATTGGAGAGAACACAGTTTCCTTGATTTACCATAATAATTGGGTCTTCATCTAATATCCAAGATATAAATTCCTAATACATAGTTTTCACTTGTGCTCAAGCAAAAAATAATTCAACATCTTTTCGACATGGATCATGCACACTTTTAGACAATGAAAAAATTTCATATTCTTAAAATCATAAAAACATAAACTTTAGAAGATGCATATGAGTTATTCAGAGTGGTGAATGTAGGCCAATATGTTTATCATACTAAGTGATATAACTCTCATAAAATTTGACTTAAATTTTCATAAGTGATATTTGAAACAATGGGAACCATTCATCTATAAAAAAATATGAACTATTTGATCTTAACCACATCCATCCATGTTATTATTTTTATTTCCTTGCATATCCCAAGATCCATGGTAGCTTATGGAAAAAACATAGATCTATAATATATTATTCACTCACGTAACAGCCAAAGGCCCTATAATACCTTAAGAACTTAGTGTCCATATGGACCATTTACACCATGTCATGATAAAAGAGGGGAAACTTATTGATCTAGTTCCATGTTAAATAACTTGTTAGCATATTGCATTCTTAAAAATATAACTATTAGACATACATGAAGGCAAACCATTTAATATTAAAAATTTGAACTATTTCATAATTATACTTATTTGTAATTCCTTTCTTATGTATGTATATATTCACACACACATTATATATATATATTTCACACACACACAAACATCGTATGGTATTTAAATCAAAGGATATAATCACAAATACATTCATTCTTCAAGCATCTAATATCAAATCATGTCATTTATATTCACATTATGGTTTCGTAAATGTCTCCAACTTTATAATCTGAATATAAATGACATGATTTGATATTAGATGCTTGAAGAATGAATGTATTTGTGATTATATCCTTTGATTTAAATACCATCCAATGTGTGTGTGTGTGAAATATATATATATATATATATATATATATATATATATATATTTCACACACACACACACACACACACACATTGTATGGTATTTAAATCAAAAGATATAATCACAAATACATTCATTCTTCAAGCATCTAATATCAAATCATGTCATTTATATTCACATTATGGTTTGGTAAATGTCTCCAACTTTATAATAACAAGAATATTCATTCTCATCCTTGATTTATATTTTACCTATATGTATCATCCAAAATTATTTATCAATAAATATAATTTTAATTATAATAAAATATTATTATTTGTATTGTTTTATTGTTTACTTTTAAATTTTCCATTTCATGTTTTATAATTCTATCATTTACAATCTAAGTGATTGAGTTTTCCTCTATGCCACCATCCTAGGACTTGTGGTGTGGATCACTAATGGATAATGGATCAATTTTGGTACCTAGTTGCTTTATTTGATTGAGTTCCACACAAGGAAGTGTGAATGTATTATTTACTATATTATCATAGTCATATTTAGATACACATGAAACGGTGATGGATACTATATCACTTCATGTAATCACTTGTTACATCATATTTAATTCCACATAGGGATAGTGAGCTATAGTGTGATTAATTAATTTCATATGTTATCCACTTGAGTTCAATTTAAAATAAATATACATAGACTAAGGAAGTCACATGATTTAATATATTTACATAGTTACATGTAGATACACATGAAGTATTGATGAATACTAGATCACTTCCACTACTCACCTTTTATGTTTGATTTACATATTTATATATAAAGTATGAATGATTTTATATATGTAATTACATAAAAATATCTAAGAAATCACATGATTTACTATAATATAAAATTCATAGTCATATAATTATTAAGTATTGATGGATATTATGTCACTTTTGATACTCGCTAGTTTTTATATTATATTGATTTTGGTATAAATAAGTGTGAACGGTGTGATCCTAAAATTATTGTCCAAATACATTTCCAATCACATGATTAAATATATTATCACAATAAAATTTAGATACAAATTAATTAATTATGGATAATAAATTAATTTTTATATTTTCTTCTTGTATTGTATTGAATTTCATATAGGGAAGGGTAAAATATGGTGTGATCCATCAAATGTTTACCTTACCTAATTGAGTGCATATATAAATCACTATAAAAAAAGCTAGATAACCACATAATTTATTATATTATCATATAAAAAGTTAGATAAACATGAAGTACCAATGGATAATAGATTATATCTAATAATCATTATATTTAATTAAATTTTGCATATGGAAGTATGAATGGTGTGATACATGTAATTACTATCCAAATATCTAGGAATTCACATGATTATTTAGATCAAAAAAGTCACATTTAAATATAAATGGAGTAATGATGCATGATATATCACCTTTGGTACTTGTATCCATTTCAATTATACACAAGGAAGTGATAAATATGGTCTGATCCATCATAATTTTATCTTATCTACTTCAATGTATTTGAAAGTTACTATCCAATGATATAGATAACCACATGATTTACTAGATTATCACAATTATATCTAGATGCACATGAGGTATTTATGGATGATATCACACTTCCATTACTTTTATCATATTTAATTATGCCTAATGAAGTGTGAAGTATGGTGTGATCTATTATTTTTACATCACATCTACTTGAGTGCACCTAAAAATTACAATCCAAAAATCTAGGAAACCAAATTATTTAATACATTCTTAAAATCATCACATGAAGTAATAATGGATACTATACCACTTAAAATACTCACTTTTGAATGATGTGATACATGATTTAATTAAGAATTGGTTGATTTGGTTATAAATATAGTGATCAATTCTATCCACATTCACTTATAATTTGAAATTTAGTTACGTGAAAATGTCCTATTGTTTATAGACTTTTTTTAAAAAATATTAATTTTGAACACTTTATCTATTTCTATTCAATATTACACTGAGAAAGTAGAATTTATAGGTGTACTTTTAGCAATGTCTATATTTAGAATAAATTATCTAAATAATGTTTAATTATTTTTGTAAATAATATGAATCAATATATTAAATTAATTGTAATATCTATCTATTTTTTAATCTTTTATGTGAATTTTGTTTTTCAATTAGGTTGAAATTGAGAAAATAATAAAACACAAATAAATGTGCAATTTACTTGTACAGATTAGATGTGATTTTTCTTGACACATCCTAATTTATCTCTAAGTTTAATAGAATATTTGATCTATGGATTATTACAATTGATTAGTTGATTAACTAATATTTGATTAAGAATTATGATGTGCTCAATATGAGATAGTTTTTGTTTCTTAATTTACATGATTAATTTTCTAGGAGTTAGTAGTATGTTTACATTATGTATATTTTGATAATGTTTGTTAATTATACCACATCATTTTATAGATATAATGATATTTCAGGATTACTAATTTAATCATTGTGAGGTGGATGTAGGATAGATTATTACCTCAAAAAATGAAAAAGGGAAACCATCATCAAAGAGGGTGGTTTATATAGATTCATTGGATGATGACAGAGAATGAATCCAAAAACCGTTGCACACACCACACTTGTATTTCATGATTGTGTGATTAAATTGTTTGATAGATAGTTTTAGTATGTTTTGTTTTACATTCAAATGACTATTGTGATCTTTTATGTTTTCTCTAACCTAGTTTCTATTAATGATATTGTTGATTTTTTGAAGTGATTTCATTAATTTTTTTTATCGTACTTAGATTATCTTATATGATGCAATTATTTAGCTAAATGCATGAATAGTTTATGTTTTACTTACATTGTTTCCTTATTAGGTATGGTTATATAGTATAATGATATGATGTTATGATGGATTCCATAGTTGTTATTTAATATTTAAGATTTAGGCAATAATATATATATATATATATATATAGTAATGTTGAAAGATATAAATATTATTGTCTCAAAATTTTCATGTATTTGATTAAATATTGATCAAAGGCTCAATATCCATAATATATTAGACATTGACTATAATTGTTAAATGATTTAGGGAATCATTGTGTTTGTAAAATGTTTGTTTGGGATGACATGGTAACATAAACTATAGTCTTTGAATATATATTAGTATTTCCATACAATATGTTAAATGAGTAGTCTACTTTGCATGGAAATTTAATATCAACTAAGTCGATAGTCATTGTATGGTATCACATGAAGTTTGTGACTTGTGGTTTATTTGATTATTTGGTCAAATAGTAAAGTCAATTTCATGAAAACATTTTATAAAGATTATAAAATGATTATTTAGGGATTCTTATATAATTATTGAGATGATTAGGGTTTATAATCATCCATTTACATTGAATTAACCATAATTTAGAGAAAATATGGATTTTTTGTGTATTACATGGTGGTGGACTATGGAGTTGGTTGATATATTTTTGTATGCATATTTGTAAGTTAGCTAATCTATCATTAATGGTGGAGAAGATGATGGTGGGTAAGATAATGGAGGAGAATAAAAATAAATAAAATAGGTCTATGGGGATATGAGATGAAACATGACATAAAATGGAAATGAAATAGAAGAAAAGAAGGAGAAAGTTTGAGTGAAGAAATAAGGAGATTAATAAGCTTTCTTGGAATAATTTGTAGGTTGGTTTTGTATTTAATTTTCTTGAGTGAAATATTTTAGGAACTATTAATGGAATGGTTACTAGGTTCTATTTTATTTGAAATATATATAAATTATAAGAGAGATATATCTCAGGCCCTATCAATGGCTTGGTCTCCACAAAACCCTACATCCAACTAGGGAAACCTAAGGGAATTTGGGGTAGGGTTGTAAGATTTGCCATGGTTGTTTGGATTTAATCAAGCTTTGTATTAAAGGTCCTCTTCTATTTTGATAATCTAAATTGTATAGGGGAATTGATAATATTAATGGTTATATACACGAAATGTCTCAATTTAATTGTTTTGAACTAGGTTATTATATATTCATTAAGGTATTTTACATATAGATTTAAAACATTTGACTATATGAGTATTATACTATGTAAACCAATTCAGACTTTTGGGTTTGAAAATATGGGTTTCATTTACAAAAAGGGATTGTGAATACACACACAGACACACACACACACACACACACACACACACACACACACACACACACACACACACACACACACACACACACACACACACACACACACACACACACACACACACATTATATTTATATATATACATATATACATTACCTATATCATGAATCACAAGGATTTAGTGGGAAACTATATGTAATACATAAATGATGAATACATTTGTATAGATGAACTTGAGTTTATAGTTTCAATTAGAGTTATGTGGTTTTAGATTCAAAATAATTTATACATACAGGGCAAAATTATAATTTTAAAATCTTGGTTATGTTATGAAATCCTCTATTGTGTATACTTTTTTATATATGTGGATTTGGGAACTTTCAATTTAGTCATATTATGTAACATAGGTACAGGTAGGTCAATGACTAATTGTAGATTATGTATTCAAATTTATGCATGTAAATATAACCAAAAACATTTTAGTATACATGGAAAAGTTTAGCTATAATTATATTCATTATAATTATGAACTACACTTATATTTAATTGTGATTGTGTATTGTTGTTATATGGATTTGTCTTGATATGTGCAAGAGTTTTACATAGTAAATAAAAAGATTGAGTATTCAAGTTTAATTGTATGTTTTGCATAGTTTTATTTGGCCATGTCTATGTTGTTATATTTAAAACTTGAGTTGGGTATGGTCAGTTATGTGTAGTTGTTTTAATAAAAAAACCTGAGTTGGTTATAGTAGATTGTGTTATATTTGTTCATATGTATTTAATTTAAATGGAAAAATTAAATCAATTGATTATATTTAGTTAATTAAATAGATTTGGTGGATAAATGAGTAGTTGTGTTTGATTGATGGAATTTTGTGTTTTTTTATTTATCAAGGACAATTGGAATTTATCAATTTAAAAAAAGTGTTTATGGGGCCTTTATTTGTTAGCTGACTGTATACTAAATGTATATAGTATACTCTAAGATGAATTATAGTGGATGCCATCTTAGGATTATAATGTATAAAACAAAGTATTTATAATGTATTGAATTTGTATGTGTGAATTTAGAAATATATATATATATATATATATATATATATATATATATATATATATATATATATATATATATATATATATATATATATATATATATATATATATATATATATGTATATATATATATATATATAATGGTATAATTTATATGATTGTTGACTTAATAACAAATTAGGAAAAGAATATACCATTCTCTCTCACACACACACACATTTATGCATAAAACTATTGTATGTATAAAATTATTATTATTATCATAACAATGTGTAAATAATGTTTATGTATATTTTAATGTTTATATATAAAGCATTAAAAAAATTTATTTATGTTTTTAAATACATAGCATAATAATAGGTTTGGATTGGATTTTTTTATATGTGGAATATGAATAATTTATTAATCCTATGATAGAATGTTGTTTTATGGAGAAAAAACATTAAAAATTACTTTGTGATTTAAGTAACTAGTAGTATAGATAATCATTACCTAGATGATATGCTATATTGAGGACTATTTTTAGATTATGTTATTATTTGTAATAAACTAGATGTTATGGATTCATTGCATTTGATTTGACAAACTAAATGAATGTATGCGATATTTATGTACTTAACATAAATTTTATTAGCTAAAGGGAATTATTTTGAATAAATATATTAGTTTATTTATTATTTTATATTTTTAATGAATCTATCATTCATGAACCTAAATAAGTAGTGGACATATTCCACTGGCTTAATTAGAGCCCTCAACAAAATATTACTTGTAATCTAATTGAATGGTGTATATGAAATTGAGATCCTAGAAATCATTTATTATTAAAAACTTTGGCCAAAGTAATGTTTTGATTAAACATTATCATTTCATATGTTGATATAGTTTTCATATTTGTGTGATATCATATTATAACAAATTTATTTATTGTACACATTACGTATTAGATATATTCAATGCACATGTTCTATTTTATTACTTTAGATTCATGTATCATCATTATCCACCCATCTATGAAGGGAGGCCATCCCCTTGTTTGGAAGATAGTGTGGGGGATCTATGGTCCTTGGTTAGTGTGAAAAAGTGCTTGGATGATGATCTCCCTCGTAGCTAGAGTAATATACTAGAGACTACACTTGAGATTATAGATTGATACTTGATTAATGGAGACTCTACTCCATGGAGCTTTGTATCATGTTTTATAATTTGAGATATTTTTATGTATTTTTAAAAACTATAACATTTTTACATTATACTTCTATAGTAGTGGTTGTAATGTTGTATCAGTTGTGGCTAAATTTATACTATTTCATTTATAGTTAGATGTAGTATTTGTTATTGGTTGAGTAATGTTCATGATTTTTATATTCATGGTGATCCTTAGCTAATTTGGTTAACTATAAACCTTATAGTTAACTAAATTAATACAATTAGTTAAAGATCACTAATTAGGTTTCTAATGGTGAAATATATATGATGAATGTGTGTAATATTTTTTTTAAATTACTATATTCCAATAAAATTGAGTGGAGTTGTTACATTGTCGTATCGGAGTTGAGGCTCAAACTCTAGGACTTAATGTGTCCACTAACACAAACTTATTTTACTTATAATTAGGAAGAATAATGGTGAAATATAGACCAATAGGTGAGAGTAATTCAAATAATGAACCCCATTTTGATCCAAATTAGTTTGCCACTAAGCAATCTACCAAGTTGGACCTAATTCTCATAACCATTTAGGAGACTAGGGACTGAATCATAACCCTAGAATAGGAAGTGCATGTCCATTAAGAGGAAAATGATTAGGAGGAACTTGAAAATAATCATGATGACTAGGAACATCTTCAAAATTAGAGGCATGAAGAGGTACCACAAGATGCAAAAGCTTGAGTAGCTATAAATTTAGCAGGTGACATGAAAAAGGTTAATCTACCCAAATTTGATGGAATTATTTTAGGGGATTGAGCTAAAGCATGGATAAAAAAATGGGATATATTTCAAGATTCATAATTATTTTGAAGTCATGAAAGTAGTCTAGGGAGTTTATGAGCTTGTTGGTAAAGCATCAATCTGGTGGGAAAATAATAAGATTGAGATGAAACTCAACTCAACCACCACCACTTAGGAATAGTTTGTGACACTATCTAGGTCATGATGGCTTCTACATATATGATTAAAATCTTATGGATTTTTAAAATAATAAGTAAGGGGATTTGTTAGTTAACGAATACTATGAGAAATTCAAAAATATCCTTAAGTATGTATCTCAATACGAGGTAGATGAGAGGTTTAGAATTAATAAATTCATCATGGGATTGAAACCCAAAATTGGCTATGGATCAGATTTGCATCCTCCATCTACCATGGATCAAGTGTTTGAGAAGGTAGTTAAGAGAGAATAGAAACTAAAATATCTTTCCTAAGTTAGAGATAAGTTCAAAAATAAATTTGGAAGTTTTAATCCAACTTTAAATAAGAATAAATAGAAGTAGAGGAGTGGAGATTCCAATTGTAATTTTAAGAATAAAAAATGTAAGTTCAATAGTGGATCACAGAATAAGAAACTTGGTAATGGTTTCAAAGGTTGTTTCAATGAAAACTAATAAACTAAGAAGAAATGACCTGTTTGAGGTTGATCCATTTATGGAGGTGAAATTTTTCTTGATAATGTCCTTAGGACAAACTGAAGAACAAGGGTTTAGCTTCTCAACAATGTATGTGTTAGCAGCGAATTCATTCAACTATGAATAATTGATAGGCTGAGTATCAAGCTTCACCCATAGAACTATCAGGTATTTTTTTAATCATCAAATTTTTATTTTTATTAACAAAGGATTTAATTAATTTTTCATAAATCCTATAATTATTATTGAATTGTCTATAAAGGCTGGAGTTATGTAAAATTGATGCAAGAGCATCAAGCATACAAAAATCATTTTGGTGTTGTTAAAAACTCATGTAATAGTAATAGGTTTTAGTTGGTCTATTTTGGGGTATAAGTGTGTTTTAAGGATAATATAGGGTCAATTTGTGTCTTTATAATTCATTTTTATTCATAAGGAGTAAGTTTTATGTGTGCTTGTAGTTTATCCTCCAAATGTGCAAATTTAAAAATTCAAATGATGGAACTAAGCCTAAAAGAACCATGAACATGATAAGAAGTGAATAAGAGTGGGACTATTGGTTCAAGGGTTCAAAGAGTCATGTCAATAGTTTTGGAAGTCATTTTATGTCTAAATCCTTAAAGACTTAGAAATCAAGAATTATGTTAAAAAGAGAGTAACTACTAATTCTCACATTTAAGTTGGCATGTAAGTGTTTTTGTTGTGTAACCACCAAAACCAATGTAGAATTTGGATGAGAAGGAAGTTGTAGGTATTTTTAGGATGAGGGGAGAGCAAGGAGAGAAATATTTTCAAGAAATAGGAGAATAAACCATAGAAAATAATAATGTAAATCCTTCTCAAGAAGGTTGACAAGTCCATGAATGGATAACAAATGTAACAGAGGATGATTCAAATGAATAAAGAAAGGACTATTGTGTGTTTTAATGCTTATTTTTTTATAGTAATGGATTTATATCAGTTACATATTGTATTTGAAATACACTGTGGCCATGATCATGTAAAATTTTGTGTATGGTTGCAGGTAGGAGCAATGGACTATAAACAAAAACCAAGAAGGAAATTGTAGATTATAGTCATAAAAGAAAAGGATTAAAGAAGTTGATAAGGGATAACTAAAGAAATAACTTTATTATCACATTATCCTAAAGGTTTTTTAAATCACACAAACCTCATGGTGATTGAATATGGTGTTTATAATGAAAGGAACCCAAAAAAGGACACTTCTATCCTTTAACCTAGTTTCATGCTTATGATGGTCAAGCATAAATGTAATTTGATGTTTTTACAATATACAATATTATTATAATTAAGATGATGGTCTAATGGTAGAGTGTGGTTTAGGGGATAGTAAATGAGAATGTTTTAATTCAATTTCAATGATACAAGTTCAATTCACTATCCATAAGAATGAGAAACCCTATTAACCTAGTCAACACCTTATTTTTGCACAGTCACAATGAAGAAAGAAGTGTATATGCTTGATAAGGTGAGTAGGTATAGTTTTGTTTGGATATTATTTTGAGTGAAAAGATAATAAGGTTTGGATAATTACCATTGTGAATTTTTGTAACCTTTTGAATGTACACAAACCCATGAAACCCTTACACAATCATATTAAAGAACATGATATTCTATATATTGCATTGTTATGAGTATAAAAAGATTGAAAAAGGATTATAAGGTGTTTTCAAATGTGTACAGGGGTAGTAAAAACCTTATTATGGTATCAATTTAGTTTTAGTGACCTCAAATTAAATAAAATGAATTTTGAGTCTTCTTGGCCTATACAGTCTAGAAATTAGGGTTTAGAAATTTAAAAATCAATATCTTAAGTTCTAATTATAATAACTTTGTGAAACTTTTCAATATTACATGTTTTGATGTGTGAATAAGTATTAAAGTGCTTCTAGTTAGGAAAATTATGGATTGGTATGTTTTTGATGACTAGGCTAGTGTATGGAGGGATAATAGGCCTAATTAGATAGGCACTTTCAAAGGAATTACTATCTAAACATAGAGTCATAACCTAAAACTTCATGGTAATTTTAAAAAGATATAGGGTACCCATATATGGGCTTATATATTGAATATGGTTTACAGACTTGTCAAATAAAGGGAAAATGTGAAAAAAGGATACGAGTAATGTTCACTATTATACTTGAGTGGTGGAAATGAGGGATGAAGAGTAACTAACATGTTAATAAGGATCAAGATAAGTGTGTTTTAACTAGGACAATTCATCCAAGGTGGCAACCTGATTCCATGAGACTAAAGTCAAGATTTAGTGTTTTACACCTTAAGATGTGAACTTAAGAAAAGATAGTGAATGATTGAATGGAAGGTGATGAGGAAAATGAATGGAAATGAGTAGATAAAATGAGTGTGATAATTATGAGGGGTATTATTATATAATAAAATTATTTCAAAGTTTTTTTTTGAATATAAACATGTATGAGAATGCTACCAAACAAAGACAAAGGTTAGAAACTATTGGTATTTCTTGAATATTAAGGATAAAGCAAAGCATTTTATTGAGATCATTCACACATTCAGAGATAGGAGATGATGTTTTTAAGGTTCTTCCCATGTATCTCTACATCATTTAGTATTATATTAAGGTAATATCTTGGTTCAAATTTGTTTTGAGTTTTTTTAAGCTTGTTGATTTGAGATAGATACATAATGTTATGAGGATTGCATGAGATAATGATGTAAGGTATTATGGGAAAATTATTATGGTGAAGGTATTGCCTACTTAGGTTATCATAGATAAATATAAAATAGGTGAATAGAGGAAATATAGCCCCTAAGTATAATGAGGATGTGAAACTAGTCAAAATAACTAGAGAAGATAGAGTGAAGAGAGCATTGAAGCTCAAGTGAGAGAATGGAAAGACTCCAAGAGAGAGTCAAGGGAGATAATAAATTCATATACAAAGGAATAAAGAAATTTAAAATATTAAAGAGATAAATAAGAGGCAAGTAGGAATATTTCTAAGAGAGTGGTCTAAATAAGGCCTAGAAAGGCAAATAAAAAATGAGAAGATGGATATACAAGAATAAGTAAAAGATATGAAAATAGAGTTGGGGTAAAACCTAGAGAAGATAGAGATTATGGTAAATCCAATTAAATATCAAGGAAGTCAATGCCTTGTTTATAATGTGAATAAGAGGGTGAAGTGGACACTAGATCTACTTAGGAGAGAGAGAAGGCATAATATGATTGCCTTGAGAAAAGAGAAGAAAAGAGAGTAAAATCCGTAGAAAGCATGAAGGTTGAAGATTTTCCCAAAGACAAACAAGATAGAGAGGTGATAAAAGGGTTCTCATCGAAGATATAATTAAGAGTTAAACGCCAATACAAGCATTCGAGAGAGAAGACAAGTAGAAGATGACAATGTCTATGTAAGAGACATTCATATAGTCTTATTGGTCACTTCTTTTATATTCTGATGTTTATTTTAAGATTGTGTATGCAAGTATGAAGAAAATTTTAATGAAGTCCAAACATAAGGTCTTAAAACTTGTGAATAATGGGTCTAGTACATCACCCATAATGAAATATGAAAATGACAAGGAAAAAACATGTTTCTAAAGATAAGATGATGAACATCAAAGTATCTCAACATGCTAAAGATGAGATGGAAGAGGAATTTTATGATGTCTTGCCAAACACTGTAGATGAAGTAAGAGAATAATCCAATAAATAAGGCATGAAGGAAAAACATGAATACATGAGATAGAAGATGTTCTTTCATCAATCTTATGTAGAGGTAAATGAATGATTAGTTTTTACTTTGATTGCACATGTAAAAATAAAGAAACTAATGTATAGATTAGACAAGTAAAGAGTAAGGTATGACCTTAAAACATGTTACAAGGGCATGGTTTTGTGGTTCCTAAGTATATTAAGGAAATAGGTGATGATATTAATAAGGATAACCTCAATCAAGAGGTCATGCAAGTGAAAAAATAAAGTCAAAGATAAGAACAAGAAATGATCAAAGAAATAAGGGGCAGGTTACCTCAAGATGACTTGATAACTTATCAATCCAATAAGCAAGAAGAAGATAAGACAAGAATAAAAATTTAGTAAAAGAGAGTGAAATTCATAAAATGGGTTGTGAATAACATGGAAAGAGATAAAAAAAATATAGTCTTGAAGGTACATTCCAAGAAAGAAAGAATATAGAGGAATATTGCAAGTCTAAGAGGAAAATAGAAGACATGATGGAGGAAGTCAAAGAAAAAGAGATGATGTTGTAGCAAAGTGATCAAGATGAAAAATGTGAAGTGGATAAGTGTTCTCAAGGTTTTAATTCTAATTTTGTGTTTGATGATTCATAAGAAAATGATTCAAATAGTGAAGATATTTTGTATATATAAATGATATCATTTATGGATGGGTTTGTGAAAAGACAAAAAAAATATAAAGTATCTCATAGAGTTTTTAAAAAAAATTATGTGCATAATAATTATAATTATTTGACTTTATTGAAAGGGATAATTCAAGTACAAGTTATGAACTAATAGTCCCAAGAAGATGAAGAGCAATGTGGTCCAAAATTTGATGAAGTGGAAGAAGGGATAAATTCTCTCATGTTGGAGGAGGAATTGAAGGTTATAAAAGAGTTTTCCAGTCCATTTAAATGGATATAATTAGGTGAATAAAATTAGGATAAACTCATGAATGAGATCAAAGAAGAATCATAAATGGAGTAGCATAGGGAAACACAAAGAGTTATGCAAGCAAAGCCAAAATAAAGTACACTAACAAGAAAGCAATGGGAGCATGAGTAGTTCAACAAGGTAATATATTCATTTGGTGAAGTTACAATATATTTATTAGTTTATTTTCATAATTATAAAAAGTCAATAAAGTGTAAAACCACATTGTATTATGCTGAAGATGAATTGGTTGAGAGGTTGTTCTTACAAGGTTAGGAAGGTTGTATGAAGAAACATCAAGAGGTGAAGAAGTGTAATGAAGATGCAGAAAAATAGAGTATATTTAAGGAAATGAAAAATAATGAGATTCCTAAGAGGCCAATAGAATAAGTAACCAACAATGCCAAGGATAAAAGACACTTAGAGATACATGAACTAAGTGAAATCAATGAAAAAGGAAGACATAGAGTAAGAGTAAGTATGAAGAGTGATAAATATTTATTATAAATAGAGTATGAGGAAGGATAAATTAATTTGGAAAAGGTAGAACATGTAGAAAATAAAGAGTTTCATAAATTGGTACACCTCATAGAGGTAGATGAAGAGTTGACAAGGAGACTAGATAAAGCAAGGAAGTAGAAATATAAGAGTCTCATGAGAATAAAAGAGAAAGAAAGGAGCAGTAGTAAGGTGACGATGGAATATCCCCAAATACGAAATTTTAAGGAAATAAAAATAAGTTAGCAATCAATTTTATCCCTCCTACGGAGTATAATGCAAGAGCATCAAGCATATGAATATCATTTTGGTGTTGTTCAAAAGTCATGTATTAGTAAGATCCTATAGGGTCTATTTATGTATTCATAAGTCATTTTGAGTCATAAGGAGTAATTTTTGTGTGTTCTTGGATTTTTCCCCTCCAAATGTGCAAATTTGAAAATTTATATGATGGATCTAAGCCTAGAAGAACCATGAACATGGTAGGAAGTGAATAAGAGAGGGGATGTTAGTTCAAGGTTATAAGGAGTGATGTAATAAGAATTGGAAGTAATTTTAATTATAAATCCTTAAATACATGTAAATCAAGAATTATGTTAAAAATATAGTAACTGCTAATTCTCATGTTGAGTTGGAATGTAAGTGTTTTTATTTTGTAACCACCAAAACCAACATAGAGGTTGGATGAGAAGGAAATTATAGGTAGATTAAAGATGAGGGGAGAGTAAGGAGAGAGATATATATCTAATCAAGAGGAGAATAAACTAGAGAAAATAATAATGTAAATTCTCCTCAATAAGGTTTATAAGTTTATGAATGGACTGTAAATGTAATAGAGGATGATTCAAATGAATAAAGAAAGGATTTTGTGTGTGTTTATTCTTTTTTTTTATAGAATTGGATTTTTATAAGTTACATATTATATTTAAAAGTCCCTTGATTCCATGACCATGTCAAATTTTGTGTATGGTTGTATGTAGGAGCAATGGATTGTAGATGATAGTCAAGAAGGAAACTGTAGATTATAGTCATAAAAAAAGGATTAAAGAAGTTGATAAGGGATTAAAAAAAAGAACTTTCATGGCACATTATATTGAATGTTTTTTAAATTGCATAGACCTCATGGTGATTTAATATGGTGTTTATAATGAAAGGAACATAGAAAAGGACACCTCTATCTTTTAACCCTATTTCATGCTTATGATAGTCAAGCACAAAGGTAAGTTGATGTTTTTACAATATAGAATATGATTATGATTGAGATGATGATTTTAAGGTAAATTATGGTTTAGGGTATAGTATATGAGAATTTTTTAATGCAATTTTAATGATACAATTTCAATACACTATCCATAAGAATGAGAAACCATGTTAACACAGTCAACACCCTATTTTTGCACAGTCACAATGAAGAGAGAAGTGTACATGCTTGAGAAGGTGAATAGGTATAGTTTTAATTAGATATTATTTTGATTTAAAATATAATAAGGTATGGATAATGAAAATTATGAATTTTTTAAACCATTTTAATGTACATAAACACATGAAACCCTTACATAGTCATATCAAAGAAGATAAATTAATTTATAGATGCGTTTGAAGAAGCCTTGATGTGTTTTACATTGTTGTGAGTATAAAAAGATTGAAAAAGGATCATAAGGTATTTGGAAAGGTGGATAGGGGTAGTAAATACCTTATGATAGTATCATTTTAGTGTGAAATGACCTCAACTTAAATAAAATGAATTTTGAGCCTTATCAACCTATACAATCACCAAATTAGGGTTTAAAAACTTAAAACCCAATATATTGAGTTATAACTATAGGGATTTTGTGAAACTTTGTAATCATACATGTTTTGATTTTTTAAGAAGGATTAAATTATTTTTGGTTATGTACATTATGGATTCATCTAATTTTGATGACTGGGCTAGTGTGTGGAGGGCTAATAGGCCTAATTGGCTAGGTGCTTTCAAAAGAAGTACTATCTAAACATGGAGTTAGACATTGAAAATTTATGTGTAATTTCAAAAATATATAGGGTGACCAAATATGTAATTATATATTGAATATTATTTTCAAACTGGTCAAATAAAGGGAAAATGTGAAACAAAAGGCTACAAGGAATTAGGTTCACTATTGTACTTGAGGGGTGGAAATGAAGGATGAAGACTAAATGAGAGGTTAAGAGGTATAAATACAAGTGTTTTTTAAAAATGAGAGGTCATCCAAGGTGGTATAATAATTATATGAGACCAAGTCCAATTTTTAGTGTTTTATGCCTTGAGATCAAGGTAAATTTTAGTGGTGAATATTCGTTAATTCATGAATATTCACTTTTTGGTAAATTATATTTGGTGATTTTTTGGGAGTAGTACATAGGACCCATTAACATTTTTTGAGGTTTAAATTTTTTAGGGGTCATCTCATTAATGTTTTATAATAATTATAGGAGCATTTATTTTATTCACCTTATATATATATATATATATATATATATATATGTATATATATATATATATATATATGTATATATATATATATATATATATAGTACACATATATTTAAATTCATCTTGAAGAGATATACAAATTAAAAAAAATCATCTCAATCTGAGTCTATATACAAAATTTATGGATTTGGAAAATTTTAATTTATTTTATCCCAAATACATCATTTTGTTTTCACTTGATATCATCATGATGGTGTTGCTTGACAACATGTTTTCACTCGACAACATGTTGCGATACAACTAAACAACTTATAAAGGTCATAACTTTTATATATATAATTGGTTTGAGATGATTTTTTTTTGAAATTATATAGATTTTAACGTGTAATATATATATTTTCATGATTTTTCATGAAATATTATCATTATATGACATATTTCCATCGCATGACATAGTGTCATCACATGATACCATAATACACTGTAATTGAGTACCAACTTCCAAAGGCCATAACTTTTTCATACATAATCAATTTTAGATATATTTTTTTAAAATTATATATATTTTAAAGATTAATCTAAATTTTATCATGTTCTCACATGACATATTGTCTTTATGTAAAATATTTCCATCACATGACATAGTGTCTCGCACAACAACATAATGTATTGCAAATGAGCACCAAATTTTGGAGGATATAAATTTTGTATAAATATTCCATTTGAGTTTTTTTTTTTTAATTTCATATATATTAAATATAAATATAAATTTACAATAATATTAAAGTTTAGGAAATTTTTTTTATAACCTATATGTTTTAACTATGTAGACAAATGACTGTGTAGAAAACTTAAGAAGGCAATTTTTTTTTTTGAAATTTTAATATTCACCAAGAATAAGAATTGGATTCACCTAAATAAAAATAAGGGGTTTTTTTATATGGTCTCTTAAAGTGAGCCTTATTTGAGATGTGAACTTGAGACAAGCTAGTAAATGAGTAAGTGGAAGGTGATGAGGAGAATGAATGGAAATGAGTAGAGAGAATGAGTGTGAGAATTATGAGGAGTATGATTATATCATAAAATGATTACAAATTTTATATTTGAATATAAACACACATGATAATTCTACCAAACATAGATGAAGGTCAAAGGCTATCGATGTATCTTGAAGATTAAGGATAAAGCAAAACATTCTATTGTGATCATTTCCAGGTTTAGATTTAGGAGATGATGTTTTTAAGGATTTTCCCATATATATCTACATCATTTGGTATCATATCAAGGTAAGATATTGGTTTAAGTTGTTTTTAGCTCTTTAAATCCTATTGATTTTTGATAGGTGAATAATTCTATGAGGATTGCATGAGATAACATTGTAGGGTATTGTGCGAAAAGAGTATGGTGTAGGTATGACCTATTGAGGTTATCATAGAAAAATGTCATGTTGGTGAAGAGAGGAACTACATAACCTAATTCCAATGAGAAGGACTTGAAAATAGTCAAGATAACTAGAGAAGGTAGAGTGAAGAAATCATTAAACCTCAAGTGAGAGAAGGGAAAGACTCCAAGAGAGAGTCAAGGGAGATAAGAAAGTCCTAGACAAAGGACTAGATAAGGAGAAAAGATTCAAGAGATAACTAAGAGGAAAATAGGTAGCTTGATAAGAGAGTGGTCTAAAAAAGGCCTAGAAAGGTAAACAAAAAGTGAGAAGATGGATTTACAAGAAGTAAAATATGTGAAGAGAGTTAGGGTAGAATTTAGAGAAGATAGATCTTATGGTGAAGCTCATGAAAGATCAATGAATTCAATGCCTTAGATGTAATGTGAATAAAATGGTGAAGTGGCCATTAGAGATACTCAGGAGAGAGATAAAGCATAATATGAGTTCCTTGAGATCAAATAAGAAAAGAGAGATTATATCCCATAGAGGCATGAAAGTTGAGGAGTTGCCCAGGGAGCAACATGATAGAGAGGTAGAGGAAAGAGTACTCATTTAAGAAAACATGAAGAGATAAATGTCAATAGAAGAATTTGAGAGAGAAGAAAATAAGAAGATGAGAATTTCTATGTAAGAGACATTAACACTTGTGACTCTATTTTTTATATTCTAATGTTTATTTTAAGTTTGTGTATGTAGTTATGAAGGAAAGTTTGATGAAATCCAATCATAAGGCCTTAAAACTTATGAATAATGGGTCTATTACATCACCCATTAATAAAGATTAATATGACAAGGGAAAATAATAAGTTAAAAATATAATGTGATGAACATTTAAGCATCTCAAAATGTTAAGGATAGGGTGGAAGAGGAATTTTATGAAGCCTTACCAAGCATTGTAGTTGAAGAGAAGAAGATAACCATGAAGACATGAAGGAAAACATGAATAAATAAGAGATAAGATGATCTTGAAACAATCCTATGTGGATTTAAATTAATTCTTAAGTTTTGATTTTGATTATACATGTGAAAATAAATAAAATAAAGTACACATTGGACAGGTAAAGAGTAAGGTACAACCCTCAAATATGGTACAAGGGCACGGTTATGTGGGGCCCAAGTGGAAAAAGGTAATAGGTGATTATATTAATAATTATAACCTTATTCAAGAGGTCATGCAAGCCAAACAAACAAGTGAAAGATAAAAACATGAAAAGAGAAAAGAAGTAAGGGTCAGGTTACCTTAATTTGTCATGATAACTTATCAAGACAAGAAGCAAGAAGAAGATAAGACAAGAAGAAAACTTAATTACAATAAAGTGAAAGGTGAAAAATGGGTTGTGAATTACACTTAAATAGAACAAAAAAATAGGCTTGAAGGTACACTCTAAGAAAACATGAAGATAGAAGAATATTTCAAGTCAAGTGGCAAACAAAAGACATGGTGGAGGCAGTCAAAGACAAAGAGATGGTGTTTTAGTTGAGTGAGAAAGATTATAAATGTGAAGTGGATAAGTATTCTCAAGGTTTTAATTATATTTTTATGTTTGATCATGCATATGAAAATGATTAAAATAGTGAATATATTTTGTATATAGAAATAATATCATTGACGAATGGGTTTGTGAAAAGGTAAGAGAAAGATGAAGTACCTCATGGATTACTTAACAAACTTGATGTGGATAATAATGATAATGATTTAAATATCTTGAAGGGGAGAATTTAAGGGCATGTTATGAATCAATATTACCAATAAGATGAATATAAATATGGTCCACAATTTGATGAAGTTGATGAATGGATAATTGCTCTCATGTTGGAGGAGGAATTAAAGGTTATAGAAGAGTTTTTCAGTCCATAAAAATGGCTGAAATTAGGTCAATAACATTAGGAAAAACTCATGAATTGGATCAAAGAAGAATAAAAAATTTAGTAGCATAGGAAAACACCAATAGTTATGAAAGCAAATCCAAAATCAAATAAACTAGCAATCAAGCAATGGGAGCATGAGAAAGTCAAAAAGATAATCTATTAATTTGGTAAATTTAAAATAGAGTTATAGTTTATTTCATAATGATAACAAGTCAAGAAGGTGGAAAACCATATTTTATTATGTTGAAGATGAATTGGTTGAGAGGTTATTCTTGCAAGGTCAAGAACGTTATGTGAAGACACATTAAGAGGTGGAGAAGTGTAATGAAGAGGCAGTAAAAGAGAGTCTATTTGATAAAATGAAAAATAATGAGATTCCTAATAGGAAATTATAAGAAGGAACCAATAATACCAAAGATTAAAGACATATAGAGATGCATGAACCAAGTTAAATAACCAAAGAAGGTAGGCATAAAATAAGAGTAAGCATGAAGAGTGAGAAATATTTGTTAGTAGCAGAGTATGATGAAGGAAAAAGTGAGTTGGAAAAGGTAGAACATGTATAAAAAATAGTTTTATTAGATGGTACACCTCATAGAGGTAGGGGAAGAGTTTACAAGGAAGCTAGATAAAGCAAGGAAGTAAAAACATAAGAGTTTCATGAGGAGAAATGATTAAAAAAGGAGAAGAAGTAAGATGCTCATGGAATATCCCTAAAGAATAAATTTAAAAATATGAAAAATAAGTTAGAATTCAATTTTATCACTCCTAGAGAGTATGATGTAGGAGAATCAAACATACAAATACAATTTTGGTGTTGTTAAAATGTCATTTATTCGTAAGAGGTCATAGTTGGTCTAATTTTGGGTATAAGTGTGTTTGAAGGATACTATAGGGTCCATTTTTGTCTTTATAAGTCATTTTGAGTCATAAGGAGTATGATTTATGTGTGCTTGTATTTTTCCTTCAAAATGTGTAAATTTGAAAATTTGAATGATGGAACTAAGCCTAAAAGAACCATAAACATGGTAGGAAGTGAATAAGAGAGAGAATGTTGGTTCAAAGGTCTAATGATTCATGTCAAGAGTTTTGGAAGTCATTTTAAGTCTAAATCCTTAAATACTTATAAATCAAGAATTATGTTAAAAAGAGAGTAACTACTAATTCTCATTTTGAGTTAGCATGTAAGTGTTTTTTTAAATAACCACCAAAATAAATGTAGAATTTGGATGAGAAGGAAGTTGTAGTTAGTTTTAGGATGAGGGGAGAGTAAGGAAAGAGAGAGAGAGAGAGATTTGAGGATGAGAAGAAACCATAGAAAAAAATAATTTAAAGACTCCTTAAGAAGGTTGACAAGTCCATGAATGGATTGCAAATATAACAAAGGATGATTCCAATGAGTAAAGAAAGGAATATTGTGTGTTTTAATGCTTATTTTTTATAGTAATAGATTTTTATAGTTACATGTTGTATTTGAAATTTTATTGAGGCCATAATCATGTCAAATTTTATGTGTGGTTGTAGTTAGGAGCAATGAACTGTAGATGATAATTAAGAAGGAAATGGATGATTACAATCATAAAAGAAAATGATTAAAGAGGTTTATAAGGGATAAACAAAGAAGGAAATTTCATGGCACATTATCATGATTTTTTCTAAAATCACACAGACCTCATGGTGATTGAAGATGGTGTTTAGAATGAAAGGAACCCAAAAAATGACACTTCTATCCTTTAACCCTGTTTCATGATTATAATAATCAAGCACAAAGGTAAGTTGATGCTTTTATAATATAGAATATGATTCTGATTGACATCATGGTCTGAAGGTAGAGTATATTTGAGGTGATAGTATATGAGAAGGTTAGAATGCAAGTTTAATGATACAAGTTCAATGCACTATCCATAAGAATGAGAACCCCTATTAACATAATATACACCCTATTTTTGCATAGTCATAATAAAGAGAGAAGTGTATATGATTGAGAAGGTGAATAGGTATAGTTTTTTTTGGATATTATTTTGAGTTAAAAGATAATAATGTCTGGAGAATGAACATTTTGAATTTTTGTAACCTTTTGAATGTACACAAACCCATGAAACCCTTACATAGTCATACCAAAGAACACAATATTCTATAAATTGCATTGTTATGAGTATAAAAATATTGAAAAAGGATCCTAATGTGTTTGTAAAGGTGAAAGGGGGTAATAAAAACCTTATGATGGTCTCATTTTAGTGTGAAGTGACCTCAAATTAAAGAATATGAATTTTGAGCCTTCTTAACATATACAATCACCAAACTAGGGTATATAAACTTAAAAACCAATATCTTTACTTCTAACCATAGGAATTTTGTGAAACTTTGTGATTTTACATGTTTTTGTGTCAATAAGGATTAAAGTGGTTTTGGTTAGTTTAAGTATGGATTGGTATGGTTTTGATGTCTGAGCTATTGTATGGAGGGCTAATAGGCCTAATTGGTTAGGTGCTTTCAAAGGAAGCACTTTCTAAAGATGGAGTTAGACCTTGAAAATTTATGGGTAATTGTAAAAAGATATATAAAACCAAAATATGGTCTTATATGTTGAAGAGGACTTGTAGACTAGTTAAACAAAGAGAAAATGTGAAAAAATGATATAAGGAGTTAGGTTCACTATTACACTTGAGGGGTTGAAATGAAGGATGAAGAGTGAATCCGAGGTTAAGAGGGATAAATAAAAGTTTGTTTTAACTATGATAAGTCATAAAATGTGGAATAATAAGTCCATGAGACCAATGTTAAGATTTGGTTTTTTATGCCTTGAGATGTGAACTTGAGAGAAACTAGTGAATGAGTGAGTGGAAGGTGATGAGGAAAATGAATGAAAATGAGTATAGAGAATGAGTGTGAGACTTATGAGAGGTATGATGATAGTATATAATGATTTAAAAGTTTATTTTTAAATAGGAACATGCAAGAGAATGCTATCAAACATAGATGAAGGTCAGAGATTATTGGTGTAGCTTACAGATTAAAGATACAACAAAGCATTATATTGATATCATTGCCAAGTTCAAAGTGAACATATGATGTGTTTGATGATTTTACCATGTATTTAAACATCACAAATGCATGGTTGGTATATATGGGAATATGTCAAAGGTCAAATTTTACAAGAGTCTAGTAGAAAAAGAGATTAGGTTGCCTGAGTTCACTATAGTAGTATATATTTTTGCATCACTATTGGGATCATATGATGTGATATTAGGATTTAATTCGCTTGTGAGGCATAAATGTAAGGTTGGCTATTTTTTGAATAAGGTTGAGTGTTAATATGATTTCAAAAATTAGACACAACTTGAGGGTGAGAAAATAGAGTTGAATCTAAGGTAGATTTCTATAATTCAACTCAAGAAAGATCAAAAGCAGGGATGATAGGAATTTATCATTAAAATAAATTAGATGGAGGAATATAAGGAACCATCTATAAAATATTATCCTTTTATAATAAACTTTCATGATGTGTTTATATAAGAATTACCAGGATTACCACTTAAGCATGAATTTGATTTCTCGATTGATATTATACCTAGATCAAAATCATAGTCTAAGGTGACATAAATAATGACAACCACTGAATTGTCTAATTTAAATTCACAACTTTAGGAGTTGTTATTAAAAGGGTTGATTTAACCAAGTGTTTCACCATGGGTTGCACTAGTTTTATTCATTAAGAAGGATGGTACTCTTTGATTATATATAGATTACAGGATGTTGAAAAAAGTAATGATCAAGAAAAAAATATCCATTACCATGTATTTATGATCTTTTTTTTCAAATTAAAAGGTAAATTTTTTTTTCCAATATTGATCTTATATCATGTTATCACTAGTTAAGGATCTATAAAGAGGATATTTTGAAAATAGTGTTTTGGAATTGATATGGACACTATGAGTTTATAGTGTTACCATTTGGATTGACAAATGCTCCAACATCATTCATGAATATTATGAATAGCATGTTTAGATATTATCTTGGTTATTTTATTTTGGTCTTTCTAGATGACATACTCATTTATTCCAAGGATGAGGAAGAACACTTGCAACATTTGAAATTACTTTTGCAATATTTGTAGAAGCACAAGATGTATGGAAAATTGTTTAAGTGTACATTTTTCAAAATAAAGTGTAATATTTGGGACATATTATCTCTATGGATGGTATTTTAGTAGTTCTAGAAAAATTAAAAGCCATAACGGAGTGGCCAACTCCAAATACTATGAATGAGGTAAGAATTTTAATGGGATTACCAGACTATTATAGGAAATTCATTTTGAATTTCTCTAAGATAGCTAATGCAATTACCTCTCTTCAACTAAATTAGAGTTTTGTCTCATCAGATAAGTGTGAGGCATCCTTTTAAAAATTGAAATTGAGGCTTACTTCAATACTATTGCTAAGAGTTCTCGATCCTAATGGTCAATTCTCAGTGATAACTGATGCATCTAGGGATAGACTTGGAACATTTATTATGTAGGATAGTTTAGTGGTATCCTATGAATATAGGAAACTGAAGCCATATGAGGTGAATTATGCCCCTCATGACCTAGAACTTGTGGCAATTATACATGCTTTACAAGCTTGGAGGAATTATCTATTATGAAAACCATTTGATCTCAAGACCAATAACTTAGGAATCAAGTACATCTTCACCCAACCTAACATGAATGATCATCAAAGATGATAGTTAGAGTTGTTATATGATTATAATTTTGATATTAATTATATCAAAGGCAAGGAGAAAAATGTAGCTGATGCTCGAATTCATGGAAGGTACATATTATTTGTAATTATATAGATCAAGTGATCAAATTCTCTCTAAGAGATGAATTCTATTATCAATTTAGAAAATCATTGTCTGAGAATGCTCAAAATCTTAGGTGTAAGGGATCTAGGATGGAGAGTGATGGTATTTTATGGTATAATGGTAGGATGTATATGTCTGATAAACAAAATCTAAGGAGCATAGTGCTAAAAGAACTACATAATGCCCCATATTTAGGACATTAAGGAGTAACCAAGATCATGGATGAGTTTAGACCACTCTATTTTTGGAAAGGAATCAAGATAGATGTACTAGATTTTGTGTCTCATTTTTTGGAATGTCAGCATGAAAAAGCTAAACATGTTCATGTAGCTAGATTATTATCCACATGACATATCAAAATGGAAGTAGAAGGTGATTAATATAGACTTCATCCAAGGTTATCCATTATCATATAACATGTATGACATGATCTTGGTTGTAGTTGATAGACTAACCAAGGTAGCCCACTTAATACCGATCAACTAGATAGATGATGAACTTACACTTGTGAATATATTTGTGAAGAAAGTGTATGGATTGCATGGTTTTATAGACAGGATCATTTTAGATTGAGATCCAAGGATGAATTATAGATGTTGGTTGAATTTGAATTTAGCTTTGGGTATGAATTTAAATTTCAACACTATTTATCACCCATAAACCGATTCATAGATAGAGTGAGTTAACCAGGTTTTAGAAGATATCCTTCATATGTAGTGCATATATCAACAACATAAGTGTGATGAGTACCTTCCATTTCTTGAGTTTTTGTACAATAACTCATAACAATTAGTATTTAAGATAGCTTTGTTTGAGACATTATATGGAAGGAGGTGTAGAACACCAATTAGTTGGGATAGGTTAGAAGATATGGTAGTCTTTGGACTTGAGATGATTTCAAAGATGGAATATCAAGTTAGGATAATTAGGCAGAGGTTGGCTCAGGACAATAATAGACAAATAAGTTATGATTATCTGAATAGAATAGCTAGGTAGTTTTTTTCTAGTGATAAAGTGTTTTTATGGGTTAAGCCTTAAAAAATCTTGATTAAATTTAAAAAGTCTATAAAAACTTTTGTTGAGATATGTGGGACACTTAGAGGTTTTGTAAGTGGTCAATCGTGTATCATATAGGCTTGCATTTCTTCTAGATTTAGCTCTTTTTCATAATTTATTCCATATATCTTATCTTAAAAAGTATGTTTTTAATCCTTCACATGTGTTGGATTGGAATGTTTTATAGGTTCTAGACCCTAGGGTGGCCATAGTAGAACTAATAATATTCATTGACACTCACAAGCTCTATTTGTGTAATAGATAAGCATCATAGTACAAGGTCCTATGGGACAAATATTATAAAGATAGTTCCACTTGAGAGGACTATGATGAGTTTTACATGGTATTTCCACTTTTGTTTGCTTGATTTACTATGACATATTATATTTCTTTCTATTGAATAATGTTTTAAATTCATAACTTGTGTTTGAATAAATGTCATCAAGATGATGACCAAATTTGAGGGGGAAGGATGTCACATAATAATTTCTCTCTAAGATGAATAACCTATTTGATCCATGTATTATTATGGTTCATTAGTTGATTAATTAATATTTGATTAAGATTTATGACATATGTTGATTATGGGATAGTTTTTGTTACTTAATTTAAATGATTAGTTTGCCATGAGTTAGCAATACTTTTACATTATATACATTATGATCATGTTTGTTATCTATACCACATTATTTTATGGATATAATGATGTTTTGGGATAACTACCTTCAATGTTTTGAGGTGGATGCAAGACACATTCTTCCTTTAAAATGTGATGGAGGGAGAGCACCATCGGAGAGGGTGGTTTAGATGGAGATGTTGGGGGATGATAGAGAATGAATCTAGAAACCTTTACACACACCACATTTGTATTTCATGATTAAATTATTTGATAGATAGTTGTAGTATACTTTTTTTTACATTTGAATGACTATTGTGATATTTTATGTTTTCTCTAACCTAGTTGTTGTTAATGATCATGACGATTGTTTGAAGTGATTTCATTAATTTTTATGATCATACATAGCTTATCCTATATGATGCAATTATTTGGATAAATGAGTGAATCATTTATGTTTTACTTACCTTACTTCCTTATTAGGTATGGATGTATAGTATAATGATATGATGGATTCCATAGTTATTATTTAATCTTTAAGCTTCAAGTAATAATAATTAAAGATTATTATTAAGATATATATGTTTATTATAATATAAAAACATATAAATAATATTGTCTTAAAATTTATTTTATTTGATTAAATATTGATCAAAGGCTTAATATCCATAATACGTTAGACATTGATTATAATTGTTAAATGATTTAAGGAATCATTGAATTTTTAAAGTGTTTGTTTGGGATGACATGGTTACATAAATTATAGTCTTTAAAAACATATAAGTATTTACATACTATATATTAAACAAGTATTAAGATTTTCATGGAAAGTTGATATCGACTAAATTGATAGTCATGGCATGGTATAACATGAAGTTTATGACTTGTGGTTTAAATGATTGTTTGGTTAGATAGTAAAGTCAATGTCATGCAAATATTTTATAAATATTGTAAAATTATTATTTAAGGATTATTATGTAAGTATTAAGAGGATTAGGTTTTTTAATAATTTTTTGACTTAAATTTAACCATCATTTATAAAAAATTATGGAGTTTTCTATTTATTGCATGGTGGCAGACTGTGGAGTTGATTGATATATTTTTGCATGCATATTTTTAAGTCAATTCATCTATCGTTAATGGTGGAGAAGAGGATGGTGAGTAAGATAATGGAGGAGAACAAAAATAAATTAGAGAGGGATGTGAGGATATGAGACGATATAGGCATATAGTGGAAAGGAAACACAAGAAAAGAAGGAGAAAGTTCAAGTGAAGAAAGAAGGAGATTAATTGGCTTTCTTGACATAATTTATAGGTTGTTTTTGTACTTAATTTTATTTAGTGTAATATGGTAGGTATTGTGAATAAAATGGTTACTGTGTTTGATTTTGCTTGAAATATATGGAAATTCTAAGAGAGGGTTATATGTAGGGCTCTGTACCAGACTCAGCCTCCATATAACCCTATATCCATCCAAGGTAATCAGAGGGAGTTTGGGGTAGGGTTGCAGGATTTTACATGGTTATTTGGATTTATTCAAACCCTATCTTAAAATTCATCTTCCATTTTCATAATATTTGTTAAATAGGGGAATGAATAATCTTGATGGGTATATATATGATGTGGCTCAAGCCATTTGTTTCAAACTAGATTGTTATATATTCATTAAGGTATTTTAAATATAGATTTAAAACATTTTACTATACAAGTATTTGACTATGTAAACTAATTCATAATTTTGGGTTTAAATATATGGGTTTCATTATACAAAAGGGGACTACGAAATAATCCATAGATATATACATAATTATATATTTAGTTTAATCAGATGATATATATACATATACTTGTATACATTTATGTGTGTGTGTATACATATATGCGTGTATCATGAATCATAAGTATTTAGTGGGAAACTATGTGTAATACATTTAAATGATAAATATATTTGTATAGACAAACTCGAGGGTATGGTTTTAATTAGATTTATGTGGCTTTATATTCAAGCAAATTTATACATATAGGGAAAAAATAGAGTTTTAAACTCTCAGCTATGTTATGAAATAATGTATTGTGCATATATATATATGGATTTGGGAGCTTTTAGTTTAGTCATATCATGTAACCCAAGTACGGGTAGGTGAATAACTGATTGTAGATTATGCATTTAGTTTTATGAATGGAAATACACCCAAAAATATTATAGTATACATGGCAGAGTTTAGTTATAACTATGTTAATTATAATTATGAACTACACTTATATTTAATAATTATTGTGTATTTTTAATATATGTATTTGTCTTGATGTGTAATAGTATTACACATTCAATAAAAGGACTGAGTATTCAAGATTAATTGTATGTTTTGCATAGTTTTATTTGGCCAAGTCTATGTTATTAAATTAAAAACCCAAGTTGGGTATGATCATCTATGTGCATTTCTTTTAATAACAGAACCTGAGATAGGTATAGTAGATTGTGTATTATATTTACTCATATGTATTTAATTTAAATGACAAACGTAAATTGACTGATTAGATTTAGTTAACTAAATAGTTTTGGTGGATAAATGAGTAGATATGTATGATTGATATAATTTTGTGTTTTATTTATCAAGGACAATGGGAATTTATTAGTTTCAAAAAAATGGGTTATGGGGCCTTTGTTTTTTATCCCACTGTATACATAGTGTATATAGTATACTCTAAGATGAATGATAGTGGATGTCATCTTAGGAGTATAGAGCATAATAAAAAGTATTTATAATGTACTAAATTTGTAAGTGTGAATTCAAAATTAAATATATATATATATATACATATATTTAGTATAGTTTATATGATTATTGACTGAGTAAAATATTGGGAAAATAATTTACCATTCATATATATTGATGCATATAATTGTGTTATGTATAAAAGTATTCTTATCATAACAATGTGTAAATTATACTTGTGTATATTCTAATGTTTATATATAAATCATTAAATTAATGTATATATGATTTTAAATATAAAACATAATAATATGCTTGGATTATCTTTTGTTATATGTGGAATATTAATAATTTATTAAGCCTATCATATAATGTCATTTCATGAAGAAATAACATTAAAAGTTGCTTTGTGGTTTAAATGATTTTTAGTGTAGATAATCATTACCCAGATCGTATGTTATATTGATGAATATTTTTGGATTATGTTTAATAATTTTAATACACTAGATGTTACAGATTCATTGCATTTCATTTGACAGACTAAATGAATGTATGTGATAGTTTTATACTTGGCATAAATTTTATTAGCTAAAGAGAAATATTTTGAATGAATATATTGGTTTATATATTATTTATATTTTTAATAAATATCATGTTCATGACCCTAAATAAGTAGTGTATGGATTCAACAAGCTTAATTATCACCATCAATGCAAGATGAGGTGTAATTCAATTGAGTGGTGCATATGAAATTGACTTATCCTAGAGATCATTTATTATTGAAAACTTTGGACAAATTAATCTTTTAATTAAACATTGTCATCTCATATTTTGATTTAGTTTTCATATTTGTGTGATATCATATTATAACAAATTTTTTTGTGGTACACATTATGTATTGGATATATTCAACACACAAGTTTTGTTTTTTTTACTTTGGATTCCCACACCATCATTATCTACCCATCTATGAATGGAGGGTCATCTCCTTATTTGGGAGATAGTGCAAGGGATCTATGGTATGTGGTTGGTATGTAAAAGCACTCAGATGATGATCTCCCTCCTAGCTAGAATACTATACTAGGGACTACACTTGAGATTACATATTGATACTTAAGTCATGGAGACTCTTGAGTCTTGGAGACTCTGCTCTGTGGAACTTTGTATCATGTTTTATCTTTTGATATACTTTTATGTATTGCTAATAACTAGAACATTTATACATTATACTTTTACAATAGTGGTTGCAATGTTGTATCAATTGTGGCTGAATATATATTATTTCATTTATAATTAGATGTATTATTTATTGTTGTTTAAATAATGTTCATGATTTCTATATTTTTTTCATGATTATCCTTATCTAAGTGTATTATCTATAAACATTTTAGTTAACTAAATTAATACAATTAGTTAAATATCACTAATTTGGTTTATCATGGTGAAATCTATAGGATATGTGTAATAAATTTAATAAAAAAATTAACTATATTCTAGTAAAACCCAATAGGATTTTTACAATTCTAATTACATTAAAACCTAATAATTGTTTTCAATAATATAGAAAAATGAATTTGATTACATAAATTAGGTTTTAAATGATTTATTATGCAACCAACACTAAATAATAAGAGTTAAAACCCCATAAGTGTAATATGGATATATATATATATATTTAAATTAAATTATAACACAAATATTAAATTAAATTTAACTAGGTTAAATAACATGCACAAAAAAATAATCAAGCCTGATTAATAAATAAAAATACTATAATTAGGGAAAACACATATAGTTTAGGCTTATCTATTTTTTATTTTTTGATTTGGTGGAATTTATTAGAATATGATAATGGAAGTACATGCCCACAAGTGACATGAAGCTAACTGAAAAAATTGATGATGACTAGAGAAGTTTCTCTAGATCATACACTTCCACTCAAGATAATACAAACCATCTTTACATTTTAGAATAAATTAAAGATTCCCAAATTTTTTATGACTATGTTCAATTGGATTTGAAATTCAAAAACCTCCCTCAGTTTATTGATCTTTAAACCTGGTCTCTAAAAAAATAAAATTATTTTGTGTTCCATAATTAGGTGGTAATATATGATAACTTAAGAAAAGAACACATGTTTTGAGACCTACTATAAACTATGCAATATTCAATATATATTTATATTTTTGAATAAATTGGAAAATAATAATTTAAAAAAATAAGCCTCCATGATTTAATAATCTCCAAAAATGCAAACCAATGTCTTTTTGGTGTGTGTTAACACATACCTTTTATATTTCAATGAATACTCTTATGAATACTTGATTCCTTCTAGAATTATAGAAAGTAATGAATAAATTCTTATGAGTTATATATATACAATGTATTTACAAATTAAATATAATGATTTTATTATTTATAGATATATTTAATTCAAACTAGGACCCTATTGGTGAAAAAATTGATATCAAATAGTTACAATGAGAACTAAGAGAGACTTAGAAGGTCAATGTACTCTACCTAGATTGGCGTGTAAAGGATATGCTTAGGTTTAAAGAATATATTTTGATGATAATTTTGCTTCTATGACAAAGATGGAAGTAATTAGACACTTTTTTGCATATGCATGTTTTGAAGGTTTTAAGATATATCAAATGGATGTAAAATTTGCATTCTTGAATGAAAACATAGAATAATAAGTATACAGTGAGCTACGTGAAGGATAATTCATGTCAATTAATCAAGATTTTGTGTATAAATTAAAGAAATCTTTGTATGGTCTTTAACAAGCTCCTAGAGCTTGGTATGATATGCTAGATAAGTATCTTTTGAGTCAAGATTTTAAAATGGGGTAGATGATAGAAATTTATACATTAATACATAAGGTAATCATCAATTTATAGTTGTTGTATATGTTGATGACATAATTTTTAGATATAACAATGATAAAATGAGTAGAGAATTTGTAGATACTATGAAAACTAAGTTTGAAATGTCAATATTGGGAGAATTATCTCACTTCTTAGGAAATCATATTAATTATCTTGATGCAATAATTTTCATTTATCAAGATAAATACATCAAGGATATGTTAAGGAAGTTTGACATGATATATTGTAAGCCAATGGGTACTCTGATGATCATAGGATACAAGTTAAGTAAACTAGATGACTCACCAAAATTTGATCAAAATTTATATAGATCCATGCTTGGAAGTCTTTTATACTCTAATGCATATAGGCCTAACATCATTCAAGTAGTAGATTTTGTAGGAATTTGCCTGAGTGCATTCCCTAGTGTAATGATCACCTCCAAAAATGAATCATCCACAAGATAGTCCTTTCTTACTATATTATTGATTTCCCTTGAAAACTTCCTTGAAACTATCTCTTAGTTTCCTAGTCCCTTAATCATTACTAAACTTTGTATTATAATTCTTGAATTGATTTTTAGAGTTTCCACTCCTTTTCCAATTCTTATTTTTGAATGTCATTTAGGACCTCCAAACTTTTTCTTGAATTTATTTCTTAATTGAGTAACTGATGATAATTTATTCTCCTACTTTACTACCTTTTCAAAGAATTTATCCATAGTGGATGGCCCATACACATCTACCTCATATCTAATTTGGGGTTTTAATCCCACAATAAATTTCCATATGTGAAACCTCTCATCTACCTAATACTGAGGATCATATTCTATGTTCTTGGTGAATTTTTCCCAATATTCATTGACTAAAAGGTCTCCTTGATTTAGATTATAAAAATATCTCAATTTTTTGTCAAAATAGAGTTGGGGAAGCCATCATGATCTAAACAAGGTCACAAAATATTCCCACATGATGGTAGTAGATTTGAGATTCTTCTCCAACTTCTTATTTTCCCACCATGTTTATGCTTCACCTACCAATTGATAATCTCCCCAAACTACCTTTGTGACTTCAAAGTAATTATTTATTTCAAAATACTTCTCCATCTCAATTAGCCATGCTTCTACTCCATATCCCAAAATAGTTCCATCAAACTCAAGTGGATTAAATTTATTCATATTTTTTGCAATCTCTACATCTACATAGATTTCCATATAAAAGTTCCACAACATGCATTTATACAAGAAAATCTTATATCCCCATATATTCCATCATAGGCATCTAAATAGTATAAATCAACAAATTTATTCATAATAAATGAACAACTAAAATAGTCTAAATATTCTTATCATGACCTTAATTCATAGTTGCATGCTTCCTCATACAATTCATTAATGACCACTTTATTTTAAGTTACATAGACATACAAAATCCATACCAAATAAGTACATGGGTACACATATCGATAGATTACACAACATATCATAATTAGAAATATATCACTAGATATTTCTCCACTACATATTTGTGTTTACTCAATCATATTAATTCATCCAATAATCACTTTTATAAACATTAGTATATAAATTAAAAATTCATAAAAATGATTTATCCTTGTTAATTAACACTTTATAGGCTTTATATTAAAATATTCCAATAGTTCATCATATAAATTACATATATCTATATTTGTATGTTCATATATACATACATACATTCATACATGCATGCATGCACACATACATGCATACATACATATATACATACATACATACATACATGCATTCATGCATACATATACATATACATATATATTTATATGATTATAAATATCATTTTAATTAACTAACCCAAAGTAACCAATTTCAACAAGTCTTAACTTATTCAAACCAAACATAAATGTTTTTTTATAAACCATTGATATAAATTACACACCCAAATACAATCTAAAGAAGAAAACCATTTCTAAGTTTAAATATTTTATATCCACTAAATTGCATCCATGAGCAAGGTTTATATTAAATTATATAGACTCAGCTATTTTATGTAACCCATTTCTATAACAAAAAAATACAAAAATATATCCAAGCAATTCAATCATTTAACACATTAACAACACTTATAGCTCGTCATACTAGCTATGAATAAAAATAACACCAAATCCAAAAATTACACAGCATAAAAAAATCTTCAAAAATATTAAAGATTCCATTTCCTCACTTAGTATATTTCCTCCATGTCAACTCTAATAGGAAAACAAAAGAAACCCTACCTTATCTGTATTCTCAATGCTACCCACATACACAACTGTATATACAAGGTTCGAGTATGTGTGTAGTCAGCCTTGTGGATAGATCTTACCCATCCCTAGGGTCATTTACATATATATTTTTGTTATATTTATTTTTATAAATAAATCTAGAAGTCATTCAAAGAGTGATACATCATAAATCAAGCACAAAATACTTAAAGATACTTGAATCCATATATTCCAAAAGAGTATAAGTGATAAAATTTCATACACAAAGGTATATTTATGTAAAAATAGAGTCAACCTCTTTTTAATAACACATATAAAACAACAAATGTGAAATATATCTGAATGGTTCAAAATAAAACTTAGTCATTGCTAAAACATATGGCTTTCATTAAATAGGGTTCAAAATTTCCCTTGTAACTAAGCCTAAAATGAAACCCCAATTTTATAAATTTATATCAATAAACTCAAGCACACAACCATATTGGTAAAGGGTAGGATTATATGTATTTGACCCTATGGATGGGTCATACCCATCCCTAGGGTCAATTACATATACCCCATTTTTTTACAAATACAAAAACCTTATACCAGAAACTAAATGGTATAAACCAAAAATATTTTGATAATTCATTTGACAAGGAATAAAACCAAGAAATTCAAATCAACAAACCCTACCTAAAAAGATAGTCTAGGTTGTTCAAATCCAATTTATTTCTTCCAAAACACTTCCCATCCATCATATGCTCTTCAAAACCATCTGCCTTCTATATATCTCCTTTATCTCAAGTTATACATGCCAAATAAATGAATAAAACCCACCAAAAAAGGTCTCTAATAAATGAATCTCTAGTTCTATAACCATTCTCTACATTTTTGGAATGAGCTAGCCATAAGCCTATTCAAATCGAGTTCTTTAGAAAACACAATGAAATCTTAGAAAAACCATGCAATTCAACAATGTCTCCCTTTTGATTCCAAAAATCATTACTACAAAAATTCTTTGCATCCAATTTTTCTCATTACCCTATTTTTTAGTGAATATGCCATATTACATAATCACCTCATCATTATGTTAAAAATATTTTATTTGAATTTTAATAAAACCATAATGTCTTTTATTTAAAATTATAACCCCTTACTAAATCAAACATGGGTATCTAAGTTATACCATAAAATTATTCGCACATAAATATGCCTTTAATTAAAACATCAAACATTTGATAACTATTGATTAAACATCCCACCTATTTGACCCCTATGGTGTATAGTATTTAAAATTAGTAGGGAGTTTTAAACAAAAGTAAGACAACAAAATGAGGAATTCATACAAGACCAATATAAATAAAGTATCATTCTTTAAAAAAAAATCCTTTTTGACTTTACATTCCAGTAAGAACATAAAAAAATATTAGTGCATAAGTTATGACAAATGATTACATAAATATTAACCAACAAGACACCATAACTATGAAATCTCATTGAAACCACTACATGTAAAGATTAAATTAAAATAAAAAATAATCAATAAAATATCAAAACAAACATAACCAAAAAATCATAAGTTTATATCATGGTGTGTAAAAGGTTTTAATATCATTCTCTCATTCCCCAGTCATCTCCATCTAATCCATCCTCTCTGATGGTACCCTCTCTTAGTCATAGTATGAAAGGTGGACTCCATCTTGTATCTACCTCAATACAATAAATAGTAGTTAGATCATATCATTAAATAATCCATAATAAAATATTTCAACTAAATAAACTAAATAATAATGATCATAATGTATCATAACAAAATACAAACAACTAACAAACAAGTTAATGATCATGATGATAATTAATATATAATTATCAATTATCAATATATTATAAATCTAGATTTATAACATAATAAGTTAACCACTCATTAACCATAAAATTCAAAAATTAATAGATTAATGAGTCTAGAGGAGAATCGAGATGTGACATATTACAATTTACTACTATGAGCTTTGTGTGTATATTTATTTATGCCTTAATTTATATTCTACAAACATGATTCAAATGGTACATATCTTACCATGTTAACATAGATTTTCAAATATGCTACATTATTCAATGATTACATCTTAGTACACATGATAAATTCAAATTTTATTTTGATAAGTGTGAATTTTAGGATACACATTCCCTCACCTCAAAGGGGGAATTTTAGTGGGTTTTTCATACGTCAAATAAGTCTCCATGATAAAAACTAATTTTGGATATAAAATATAGTTTAAAATAATTTATTTAAAACAAATTAATTATTGGTATAAATTATAGGGATATATCTGAGCGTGGTAAGTTCTTTAGTCTATTTCAAAGTGCTAAAGTCTGTGAAAGGCTAATTTCTAGGTTTAAGAGGACCCTACTTTACTATAGCCTCCTTTTTATATTTTAGAGTTGATGTTAGAGGATTTCACTCCTATTTCCATAAATCATATGATTTAGACATGCTTGCATTTCTAAAGTTTATAGGGATTGAAGAGGAAGGGTGAAATCTATGAAATCTAGGGAGGACCCTTCTCAGTTCAAGTTAGCTTGGTTTGGGATGGATAGGATTCCTAACCAAATACTACCATATAAATTGGATGATATATTAAACCACCTTGATAGTTTAGTAGGAGTAAATGTCTAATTATTTCATCTTAATTACATGAAAGTTGTGTGGAAAATCTAGGTGGCAGAGTTTTTAGTGGACTCTTGTCCTGTAGTGTTAGCCTCTGGATAGTCCTATCAAAGGATTTTCAATTTTGTCTTGTAAATTACTTGACTACAATAAGGTTTTGGTAACCTTTAAAACCCTCATATCATGGTTTTTGGAGCCTCAAAACCCCCTTGTTATTCTTTTTAAAAGTTATGAATTTTACTAGAATGAAAAGTCCACTTATTATAATTTGGCTATGTTAGGATGGGAGGAAGACTCAGGTGGTGGAATACCTTCTTATCCAGGTGGAATTATATCCTGAATTATCCTTAGGAATGACATTAATAAGTGTGTTAGCCTTTTGACTTTCACTATTTTGTATCATCTTTGTGTACTTTAGGTTGTGGGACCCTTCCAAAACCCCCAGTTGTGGGTACCTTAAAACCCTCATTGCTTTAGGTTGTGAAACCCTTAAAACCCATATTGGTGGGTAAATTAAAACCATTTAGTTTAAATTTTAACATATTTTTGTTCTTTATGTTGTGATATCCTTTAAAACCCCTAGTTGTGGGTACCTTGAAACCCTCTTGATTCACAAGGTTGTGGGAGCCTCTAAACCCTCTAGTTATTTCCTGTTGTGCTTTGATAGGTTACAAGATCCTTAAAACCCTCCTATTTCACTAAGGTTATGGGTGAATTTATGCCAATTGTGCTTGTTAAATTTTGAGGGAGCTTCTACACCCTCTTTGTTATAATTTATTGTTAGAGGGATCTTTATTACCATCTTTGTTTTACCTAGATGAGGGTGTAGTTATCATAGCCTTTAATTTATTGGTTCATATCTCTAATTTTAGAAGCATTTACCTCATCAAATAAAAAAATATATGCCTTGCATATGAATTCATATTTCAATAATATTTTACAAATTCATAAAATTTTGAGTCCATGATATAGATACATGCACAAACTTCAAACAAAATTTATAAATTCACCTCTAAATATAGTATTTTAAATTGATTAATGGAAGAATGAAAAAATTCATCCCATGTTTTAAATACTATTTTTTATCTATGATTTTGGTAGGATTGTGTTTGTATTCCATTATATTTTTATCATGTATACAATAAATAAATAACAAAGTTAAAATTTAATTTAAAATACATGTGTAGTGATTGATTCAGTTAAATTACATGATACATATATTTGAGGATCAATGTCTTCTAGTATTATTACATAAAAATACGTTGTGGATTATAATATATTTTTGTCTTGGGGTTACAAATACCAACAATGAAAATTGATATTTTTTCATGACTCAATGGGTTTTATTTTCTATTCATGTTTGATCCAAATTAGGGCTTGATTACCCTTAATTCACCATTAGTTCAACTAAGAAACCAGTCTCTCCAAATGTTTTAGCAGAAAAACCAACTCTTTAATGATTTAAACAAGCATAAACTTCAAGAAAAGTTACAAAATAAATATTGGTTCCACACATACGTGTGTATTCATCCATTGTTTCTATTTTCCATTTTTTAATTTTCAATTATCAATATTTTTCAAATTTAAAATGAACAAAAGAAATAATTGATGAGTTATTTTAGGGTTGGCTAAGATGAAGTGCCTTGCACAAGTGAAGTATCCACTAGAAGGAAAATATTATTGTACACACTTAGGTATATCTTTATTTTTACTATAGTAATTTAATTTCCAAAGTAAATTGGGGAAGGGGGTAAATTTAGTCACTCAAAATTTATCCTGAATACTTGAGAATGCTAGTTTTGGCCCAATTTAACTTTAATTGACTTGAGTACTTAATTTGTACCCATTTCAACATATAAATCTATCCCAAATACCTATATAAACCTATCCCTTTATAAATTTTTATATTATGACTATATATCTATTTTATTAATTACCAAAACCCTCTCTAAGCATCTTAATGTGCATCCTAGATCCTAAATTTCACACATTCACTTTCAAGACAAAATCAACCAGTATGGGTCAATAGTGACAATTTTTATTGACACATATGGGTCAATCCTCTCTTTATGATAAGGGAAAGTGGAGATAATTTACAAATCAATCCTATCTTTGAGAAGATAAATCAAACTATCCCTTTCGCTTGTTGGTACATTTAGAGAATTAGGGTCATGACCAATATGTATCTTTTAGACCTAAATAAGGAGTATATTACTACATAATATCACTAGAGAGGGTTCAAAATCCTCTAGATAGCAGTAATACACAATATCTCTAGCTAGGTCCTATGGTTTCTTATAAAGTAATTGACAAAGGAAAGTAAAACTATCTAGTGCTCACCAAAGCATGTGGCATAAATTGGGATAATAAACATAAAATTAAACATGAAAAAACTTTAATCAAGTCAATACAAAGGTAATACTAATGCATGGAGATAAACATACATTAACAAGCCATTATTTATGTTAATTCTATCTACCAAAATAAAGTAATAAGAGTTAGGAATACTTACCTTGAAGACAAACATGTCAAGGCTCAATCTCTCCCTTAGCTAATGGTGATTTACAAGAGGTTATTGTGGTTCATAATTATCATAAAGATAGGTCAGATCTAGGATATAAAACTTCTTATATGCATATAATATATTTACACTAGATAATATTCTTCTCTCCAAGTGTAAAACCTAAGGAATAATTCCTTAAGTAGTATGGTAGAAGAATTTTTTTTAAAGAAGCACAAATGAATGATTAGCTATATATCTCTCTAATAAAAATGGTGAAAATCATATGTTTATATAGTCATATCTAACCCTAAACCATTTTGAATTTTTAGTTGACATAGTCACCCCAATTGACCCAGTTCATTAATAAATAAAGCAGTTAGGTCCAAAACTAAGTTGGCTAAGCCAAATTGGTCCCATAATGTGCTAATTTTAAGGAAAACGTTCAGCCCATTCAACTGTGTTTGGTGGATGACAAAAATAGGTTTTGGATTATGTAGGGGCTATTTGAGATGGTGAATTGATTGGAGGATTATGTAATCAAGGTGTCAAATCTTAGGTAAATGTATATGAGAGGTTTGTGTTGGTTTTAAGTGGTGGTATAAAGAATAATAATCTTACGAAGTACCATTGGTCTACCCACCCCTTTCTCAGTGTAGTATTTAAGTCATGCACTCAAATAGATTGAGACTCAATGGGTTATTACAAGAGATAAAGTGTCATTAATTCATAAAGTTTAAAACTATTATGTATATACATATTATCCACTTGAATCTCATCATGTGTCATATATTTTAAACTTGGGATGGTGCTTTGGGAAATAACATAGTAACACACAACACTAAGCTAAGTAAATTTTAGTATTTTAAAGCATAAAATAACTAAAAGTAAATGATAGAAAAGAAATAATATAAATAAATAAGTAATGTATGTGCACCTTGACTTAACTTTAATGTTGAATATATATCTACCATGTTTGTATTTTTTTATCATAGAGGGTGAAAAAACTACTATGGACAAACCCTAAGGATGCAAAACTTAAATATCAAACACAAGAAACCCAAGACAACTGAAATGTGTAAGCATGTCATACTTGTAAATTTGGTAAGCTAAGGTGATAAATTATAAGTTAGGACTAATTTACCAAGAAAAAATTTAAATTAAATTAGGTAATTTAAAAGCTAAGGATCCTAAAGGATTGAAAAAATCAAACAAAAACACCGTAAGAAGGGTAACAAACAAAATCAAACTAATGATACATGAAAAATGAAAATCAAACATCAATGTGAAATAAGTAACAATCCTTAAATAAAAATGGGGAAAAAAATCATAAAACAACATTGATGAGTGAGAAGTAACAATATTTACTTAATCATCAATGAAAAATGTACATGAAATAGAAAAAAACATTGGTGAGTGAGAAGTAACAATCCAAACCCACTCAACAATGAAACAAATATGAAAATATAGAAACATATGTAGTTTTATAAAAAAAGGAATGATAATGAAAAGTTTTCAAATGAAACCAAGGTAATTATATATATGTAAATAAATGGTGAAAATAAAATAATCCATAGTCACTCAAGAATATTATTTATTTCTAAAAATAAATAAAACCAAAAGAAAGTAGTGCTAGCATGTTTTAAGATGTGAAAAAGAGAGAATATTGAAGTGGGAAAATGGATTTAGAATAAAAATTTCTTGTCAAGGGGGTAATTAAATGGGTGATATGGTAAATGAAGGACAAATCAAGGTAGAGAAAACTCTTTATTGAATTTAAGACACTTAAAATTAAGTTTGTCAAAACAAGAGTAGTTTTGACATCAAGGACATTGAATAACTTATCCTATTCACAAAAATCTTATGCTATCAAATGAATTATGAATATCATCCCATGAAGGATATATGCATGAAAATTAAAATGGACCTACATTATCATAATGTGTTCCCCATTCTTTGGGACCTCTTATAGAGTCATTTCTATAATATTAATATTGGGTACTTGTGTGAGTAAGTAAGTAGAACTATATATTTTGAATTATCATATCCCAATCTATTGGCCTACTGCACCCTAAAGGACTTTGGCTCTATTATGAGTCTAACTATGGAGTTTTTACTTAGATTAGGAGTAGGATATGTGATATGAATCATGTCTTTTGGTGTGATGTTGAGTTTTAATTTTATATTTTCCATTTGATCATTTCTTTTTGTTTTAAATGATTTCGATTTAAATTTTGATGTATTATTTTGTTCCTCCTCCATATAGATTTAAAGATCCAAACATGGGTGCTAAAAATGACTATCATTTTAAAAATTTGAACTTGATATCTATCAAAGAGGACTTAGAGAGTATGGTTTTTAAGAGTCTTGTTTATTCATGTGAAATAAATGTTTTATCTTGACTTTGACCTTATTTTATCCAAAGTGGAATGAAAGGAAGGTAATTAAGGGGAAATGAACATGAAAATTTTTGAATTAGTTCAAATTAAAAAATTTGATAGTGAAAGGGATAAAATGATAGGTAAGTATGATTCCTTATCATAAAAATGTATTTAAGTTTAGGGAAACATGTTAACATAGTTTGTTGTGCATGTTTTATCTATAAAAGAAACAAAAACCGAGGATGAGAATATGGAATCATAAAATTTTAACCATGTTTTAACATTATAAGAGGAACATTTGGTTTGAAAAAATGTTTTAATAGAATATGTATATTTTATGAGGAAAGCCTAGTCTTATCCATGGTTTGCACTACAACTCATAAAATATAAACCCAAATGCATGTAAAAATTGAAAAATGGTATTTTTTAGGAGTGTCTGGTCCTATCCATGGTCTTATAATACAGATCATAAAATAAATAAGAAAATAAAAAAGGTTTGTAAAATAAAAAACTTATAATCAATGAAAGAAAACATGAAAAATCTATGTGTGAAATAAAAAGGTATTGATGAGGAAAATTGGGTCCTATCCATAGTATTAAAATGCAAATAATGAATTAATGAAACTAATGGACTAAAGGAGGGAACTAAGGTTTGTGGATAAAATAGACTACTAAAAAGGAGAAATCATAGGATAAGTCTTTCAATAAGTGTTATTAGGAGAGTATATAAAATTATGAAAAGAATGGATATATTTAAGCAAAAGTTTTCTTCAAAAATTATGCATTGATGGGTTATTTGAAAACATGGCCTTCATTAGTTTGTAGATGATAAGTACTAGGACCAACAATGTCTTTTACCAAGTAAGGTCCCCACCATTTTTGCATCTATTTTCATTATTTATCAAGGGTGTAGTGTAATTTGATGACTAGATTACGAACATTAAATGTGTGTACTTTGTTTTTTTATTATGTTGTTTGGTAATGTGAGCCTTTTATTGACAGTTATGTTGAAAATTTGCTAAAAAATATTAATTAAGAAGATCTAAGATATGAAGTTGAGCCTCATGTAATTCTTCATCAAGAATTATACCATGAAGTGATATAAATAAAGATGAGATTTTGAATTCTAATGGTAAGATGGATTTAGAAACATATACTAGTTAGAATGGTGTTTCCCTAGTGGTAGTACATATGATAGTATGGTTGGCCCAAATTATAGGATATAAATAAAGATGCCAATTAGTGTGAGTTTATTGAATTGTATTTTATAATATTTTTTGATAATTTTGTTAGTTTCATGTACTTGGTCATTACATTATGGATGATAAGGTATGTAAAATTTGTGGGAAATTTTGAATTTAGGACATAACTACTTCATGTCCTTATTTTTTAAATTGCCATCATTATCAAAGATGATAGCATGGGGAACTCAAAAGTGAAAAATAATTTGGTTAAGGATAAATTTATAAATAGTGGTTTTCATGACATTGACAAGAGACATGGATTATACACATTTGATAGAATATTCATTATCAATAATGATAAAAACATGACCATATTGTGACTCAAGTAGTTTATCGATGATATCTAATCCCTATATAAAGAATGGCTAGGAAGACTCCACTATTTGGAGCTCAGTTAATGGTGAGTGGATTATATAATCATGGAGTTGGCAAGGATTAAAGATTTTGGCAAAATCAATATAATCCTTATCTAAATTAGGCCAAAATTAACCCATACGTAATAATTTGCATATTATAGTGTGTTTTCTATAGTGACCACTGTAAATGCCCTCATGTGCTTATTCAAGGAGATTATGAACCTCTTCTTGCATCACATAGTAGAGCAGGGTACCTTTTGAAAAATGGTAATAGATGGTGTTATATATAAATACATACTTAAAAATGTGTTTATGTATTATACTATTTTCAAGAGAATTGATGTATAGAGGATAGGTTTGATGTTCAAAGAATAAGATTATGTTTTTGTACCATGGGATTTATCAAATAGTGACATATTCAATGTGACAAATGAGTGAATCATTTTATTTGATAGAATAAGGTGACTTTATTATTTGGATAAGAAATTAATAATCATCAAGTACTTGATGAGGAAGAAATAGAGATGATGAAGCAAGAGAATTAGCTATGGAATTTTGATCTCTTAAAATTGGCTTAATGGTAAAAGAAGTAAATTCTTTGGCAACTATGGTAGTCATTTGATGATATGCAATTAGATTTTCACTTTTACATTTATAATCACTAATAACTTGGTACCATTTTTTTTTTTGACTCACCTAAATCATGTAGATATGAAATATTTAAGTTGAGTGATGATTTCATGCCCAAGATGATATCTTCATATTCAACCATGTTAATAGTGACATCAAAGGTTAATATAAATTCCAAAGGGATGATCTTTCGATGTGGGTTCAATAGAATACAACCTACCCAAACTCTTTGAAGTAATTTGAAACCATTAAAGTGGAGGGTCCATGTGTCTTCATGCAAATAAATGGAAAATTTAGGGAGTTATTTGATAACTACTTTGGATTTAGTAGTATCAAGAATGATATTGGTATCTTCTTAATTATTTTCCTCTCAATAACTAGTGAAATTATGGAAATAATCTTTAACATATATATCTTAGTTAATACCTTTGATATAAATAATATTGTCATTAGGGAGATTATCTTGAAGGTGATTTATAAATGGTATGGGTGATAATTCAAGTTGGTGATCAATGACATACCCTTTGAAAAAAAATTGTGTGATAATTTGAAGGTATATTTTCATCAAGAGGACCATCCATTTGCCAATTATATCTATAGGTAGGAATGATTTGGAAAAAAAATGATGGAGTGGATTAGAGTAAATAATGACATAAGTAGTTTGATAAAGCATATAGCGATAGATATTTTCAACTATGAAAAACATAGCAAGACAGTCATGTTCTACTTTTGTATAACATTTTTCATAGTCAATGAGGCCTTGAATAATGTAATAAATAGTGTACTTTATACTAATATCATATTGTTGGGAAAGTATTGATCCAACTGATATGGGGGTAAAGGTAGTATATAATATTAAGGGATGGTTATTTTAGGGTAGTCAAAGATTTAGAGGATGGATCAAATATTCTTTCATGTTATCAAAATATTTTTGGAATTAATATGTTCACTCTAAAGCATTGTGTTTTTTGTGAAGGGAATTGACAAAGTGGATACAAATAGACATTTTTGGGATAAACCATTAGATTAGCCAAAGCTTTCAGAAGTAATTGTGATGTTTGGAATGGAGTGAATAATTGGAATGTTGATGATAACATTGATTTTGGCTAGATCAATTTCAATGACTTGAAGAGAGACTAGGAACACTAAAATTTTACCAGATGTGACTCTAAATACACATTTGTATGGGTTAAGTCTAACTTAATTAATTAGTTGATAAAAAATGATAGCTAGATCAATGAGGTGTGTTCTGTGACTCATAGTTTTAGAAATGAGGTCATCGACATAGTTTTCCACTATCTTGTGTATAAGATTATGCAAAATGTGGGTCATTACACATTGATAGGTGGCTTCAATATTTTTAAGACCAAAAGGCTTATTAATATAAAAATAGGCTCCCTATTTAGTAGTAAATGTTGTTTTGTGTTAGTCTTCATGGGCTATGTGAACTTGATTATAGCCTAAAATCACCATCCATAATTGAAAATGTTTCATATCTATGATAACATCTATTGAAGGTAAAAATAAATTATATTTTGGACATACAAGATTAAGATTGAGAAACTCAATGCATATATGAATAACCATGGTGACTTTTTATGAATGGGAATGATGTTTGATAACCATTTATAATAGTCAAAATTTTTGATAGATTTGGCATCTAAAAGTTTAATAATTTACTTATGACATAAAGTGGAAATTTTGAGACGAAAATTTTCATTATTTTTGTCTAATGGGTTTCGCATCTAGGTAGGTGATGATGTTATGTACAATGATAATAGGATCATTACTTGGCATATATTCATAAGACTAAGAAAAGGTATTATGGTATTTATTTAAGAATAAGGTAAAGTTATCATGCTCTATTGGTGTGAGTTATTTAGAATCAATGATGGGTCTAGGACATGATGGTGTACCATATTTTATTCTTGTTTTTTATTAAATGAGCATACTATTTACATCTTAGAAATGATATGTAACATGAGAAAGATAATAAATATGACTTGTTTTAGGGTCCACACTAGCAATGAAGTTATTAAAATTAGAAGATTTTTGTTTGAATTTTTCAAGTTTATGATGTTATCATGGAATTTGAGTTTCTCTAGCATGGAGTAACTCAAGTTTGGATTCATCACTATGGAGCATGGGTAATGGTCCATAATATTCCACATCAACTTTGAGATAAATTATTTTATTACCATTGTGATGAATGCATTTTTTCTACATCTATGGATTTAACATCTAAGGTAATTTTAGGTGTAGGTGGGATTATAGGGTTAGTTTAAGTGGATCAACTAGATTAATAATAGGTGTGATAGGTTGTGTTAAAGATAGAGGTTTAGTTTAATTGAGGAGGGTAGATTTAGTGGTATTTATAGGATCATGAGATGGAAATAAATTTGGTAGATTTTTTGGTGGTGTAGAAGGTATATTAGGTTCACAATTTTCTAAATTTTCTAGACCTAACATTTTTTCAACTACCCATGGGGTACATAGAAGTGGAAGATTAATGAGAGATACATGACCTTCAATTTTTGATTCACTATCAATTTATATATGAATGACATGGAAATCATGTTTGAAGGCATGTATTTTGGCTAATATTTGTTGGTATTTTGATACATCTATGTCTCATGATTGAACTTGAGATTTCATTTAATTGTCATCATAGGTGTGGGAAATAGTGCATGCACTTGTCACTAAGGGAGAATAAAAAGTGGATGAACCTAAAACACTAAAATTTTATGGTAACATGGATAAAGTATCTTAAAATAATATTTCCACTCCATAATCATTACATGTGAAGTTATCTTCTATGTAAGAATCTTTGTGTGCATTACATGGAGGAGGGATTTCAATGATCTCATAAACTAGTGGGATGGTATGATCACATGGAAGAAATAAGGAGGAAGCCACTCTAAAAGGTAAGGAGGTAACTTAGTAGTGTTACAAATGTTTTATAACTCATTAGGTTCATCATCATTAATATTTGAAAGAGTGACATGTAAATCTAGATTCATGTTAAAAATTTAGGTAGAGGTGTACCATTAGTGTGTGGAATAGTTGGAATTTGATACTAAGATTTAGGTTTGGGTATTCAGATAATCCATGGATTATGATCAACCCCATGTTTACATAATTTTCCATTATGGATGAGTTTGATACATTGACTACCTAAGGAAGAAATAACCCTCATACAATGTGTCCATGGGTGATATAAGAGTATATTATAGGATAGTGGTAAATCAAAGACCATGAGCTTAGTATGTATGGTCTTGGTTCCAATGGTTAAAAGGATCCAAATAAAACCAAGTGGTTTTTTATTTATCTTATCAAATCCTTAACATGTGAGATGAGTTTGTTTAAGGTGATCTTTAGTATACCCAAGTTGTTGAATTAACCAAAGGGAGGTAACATTAATGATTGACCCTTCATGTACTAAGAATTTTTGAATAAGGGTGGTATTAATTTAAATTTTAATGAAAAGATGTGGATTATCATCTAAAAAAATAATTTCATCATTAATCATATCTTCTTCAAGGAATTATATTGAAAGTTTTGAATAGTTATAAATAGTATCAATAGTATGTACTTTTTATCAATGAAACGTCTTGAGGATGGTGTTTTACCTCAAGGGATGGTGGTTCTCGAATGTCTTGTAATTATTGGATTAAGAAATTGTGGTGATATGGAAAAGTACAAACTAAATCCATGAGGGGTATTTTAAAAGGTATTAATTGAGATCTTTTAGGAAATTCCAATGAGATTTAGAATATAAAGAACCAATATGAGGCTTGGGAGGTAAATGATTTTTGAAAGAATATAAGTAGTTTGAGGTTCTATTTTTGGGAGTGTTTCCTCATTTTTTTCAATAGGTATAGTAGTGGTAGTGGTGTCTTTGAGAATTTGTTCATCAAGTGATGTTTTTTTGCCCTAATAAAAGGAAATTTGTTGGTGGATTTACATGGATAATTGACTTTGGAAACATTCACATATTGATAATTCATATAATATTGGTCATAATCAACATTAATTACACATATATATTCATTTTAATGTTTTGGGTTGGAAGTAGATAAAGTTTTTATATGTTTAAATGATGAAGGCTTGGTAACTTGTTTATTTTGAGAGTAATTGACATATTCATGATGATATATTTTAATTATAGTGTCATGATTAAATATATCTCCTAATATATAAAAATTATAAATTTTATCATCCCACATGTTTCATGGGAATGACCCACATCAGTGTGAAACCAAAAAGAATTGTTAGGATCATACCATATAGGTGGATTATTTATGTAGTTAAAATGTTTAAAAGGAGATAATAATTGATTCATTCATTGAACTATTGATGTTTCATGGGAAGCTTGGGGTTTATAAATTTGTATACTCCAATTTTGGTTTGAGAAGGATTTCTAGTAATCATATTAGTGGAGTTTTGTAAAGATCACTTAATTTTTTTAAGGTTGGGTTCAAACCCTTTCATAAGAAAGTATTGTCTTTTAGCTTGATCAATTGCATCATTTAGAGTTTAGGGATAACAATTTCACACCTTATATTGAATGGAAAGTGTTAAGGTGGTTATGAATAGTTTTAATAAGTTATCATTAGCCATGTTATGTTCAACTTTGTGAGCTAAATATTTCCATCATTTAATGAAATCATGAGCTAATTCAAAAGGGGATTGTTTAACATTGATAAAAAGGCTAATATAATTTTTAGGAAGATCATTGTGTTGAAATTCCTTAATTAGAAGATTGACTGAATCTTTGATCTACCATATGGAGTGTTAAGGGAGTTGATTATACCATTCTAATACATCTCCTATGAATGTTTTGAATAAATTTTTGTAGTGGCAAAGGTATTGGTTTCAATCCACTCTTTGTAAAGATTAACAAATGCTTTAAGAAAATATCTAAGGTCTTTAGTCCCATCATATTTAATAGTTGGAGATATGTTTATAATAGAAATAGAAATAATGAAGGTGGCTAAATATTAATTTTTAATATTTTGGAGTATCTTGTTGTGCATAGGGTGTTGGGGAATGATATTTCTCATGGCATCTCTAAGAGGTGGAGGAATAAAATTTTGGTTATTTTGGGGTAAGAGAATAAGATGTTGATTATCCATGTTTAATAAATGATGTTGCATTTGAATAATTTGAGAATTATTATATGTTTTCATAATATTCATTTATTAAAATATTTGTGCAAGAATTTATGTGGTATCAATTGGTGTATTGGGGTTATTAGTCTTTAAAGGTGGATTGTTAGGATTGGTAGGAGGAACATTCCTTAAATTTGTATTGCATGGATGGGTTATTGGGTGAAGGATTTTTAGGTGGTGATTTGTTGGTGTTTAAAATATTTCCTATATGGTTATCAGTTAGGTTTGTGCAAATTTTCCTATAATGTAACAAGGTTATCTTCATAGAGAATTGTCTTGAGAAGTGTGAAATAGATCTGATCCATTAGTGTCATCAGTTGGGGTAATTTGGACCATATTGTAGTCCAAAGATGAAAGATGAGATAAGGTGCACTGAGAGTGAGTATCCTCTTGGGTAAAAAATTTAGGAAGAAAAGAATACCCCATATATCATAAAAATGGATTAATTGTCCAAAAATATTATAATAGTGTATTTCATGATTCTTGGGATGAGAATCCAAGACCAAAGAGAAAAGGTGGAAAATAGGAGAAAAGTTATCCAAACATAAAACATGATCAACTAATCAGTATCTCAGATAAAGGAACTAAATCAACCAAGAGGAATAGATTTCACCAAGTTGATTGAGTTTGGATATAAGACCAACAAAAAATATAGGAAATGTCATAGTCACACTAGTCGACTGCGTTCTATGGGGAAACACTAAAGACTAGCTTATGAGAGATTGGGTTGAAAAAAATGATGTTGTCATGTAGGAAGGAACATATAATTATGTGTGAGAGACTGGGTTGAATAAGATGACTATGTTCAATGGAAGGGAAAAAATTATGAGACATAATCGAGTGGGTCAATTGTGTTCTAAGGGTAGAGACATGTTTTGATAGATATAACTCTAGTTGATGTAGTGTTATTTTACATAAAAATAAATAAACACATGGGTAACTCGGTCAAGATTGACAATATTGTTATTGTGTAAAACATAAATCTTATACCAACATTGGCCAATACAAGATTTGTAATACAACATACAATTATCAAAGAATAAATTAAAAAAACTATTAATAAATGCAATCATTCCTAAATGTTTTCAATTATAATTTTTAGAAATAAATGTGATAGGGGGTTGGATTGAGAAAGGAAATATAAAGGTAATCTAAGGATAATTTAGGTTGTTAAGGATGAAAGGGATATGTATTGGTAATGGTATTGTCTTGGTATTTGTGCCTACCCCCTCACTTCACAATCCCATAGTAATAAGGGTGTTGGGTGCTTTACCAATATATACCATCAACCACATATTTATACTCAAATAGAAAACTAAGTGGGATTCCCCCTTGGTGATGAAATCTAAGAAGGTAGACCTAGGGTAGAATTTGTTTAATGTTTTTTGATATTATGTGGTTTATAAGTATGTGAAGAAAATAAAAACATTGTGACTAAATTGATAAAATAAAATTTCCTATTTAGTCTATATGCTACTCTAATAAAGTAGGAAAAAAATGAAAAATGATTTAATTATTATCAATATGAGTGAATTCCTTTGATTGAAGAGTGTAGGGTTAGTTTAGTTGATGAAGTATGCAAATAATACATAATATAATTGACTAAGATGGTTTTATCTATTAAAGCAAGGTCCAAAGAAACATAATCAATTGAGTCGACTACGTCTTATAAATGAGAATATAATTATAGAACTCAGTCAATCTAGTCAATTTATTTTACTATAGGGTTATATTTTTATAGACTAAAAAATAAGACTGAAATAAACTTGATGATTTTAGATATGTCGACTGAGCTAGTGAGAAAGAACTTGATGATTCTAGAGATGTCAAATTTTCTAGTTTTATACTATGTTGTCCAGATAAAGATTTTTATCCTTATGACGAAGTTGATTGGGTTGATAGAGTTTGAAAATCTATATGTGAATAAGTGAACTGATTCAAGTAAATAGATCTAGTTATCTATTTTTGAAGATGACTTGCACAAAGTAAAACATAGTCGATCAGATTAACTATATGTTAAACTTGTGCACATAATGTTAGGCTGAGTTGATAGATTCAATCTAATGATGTAAAAATAAAATGAATAATAGATTAAAGTGTGACATAAAAATTTCAAGGGTTAGATTCATGTTGATTTCACAATAATGTATGACAATGGAAAGTGAATATGATCTATAAATGAATCTTAGTTTAGAGAAAATAAATCAAACTAGCCCTTCCACTTGTTGGTACATTTAGATAATCGAGGGCATGACCAATATAGATTTTATAGACCTAAATAAGGGTTATCTTACCACATAATATCACTATATATGGTTATAAATCTTTAGTTGAGCAATACCACACAATAACCCTAGCTAGGTCCTATGGTTTATAAAAAATTAAATAACAAAGTACAATAAAACTAATATAGTGATCAACAAATCATGTGGCACAAATGGGGATAATAAACATAAAAGTAAACATGCAAATAATAACTCTAATCAATTCAATATAGAGGTAATAATAATTCATAAAGAAATAAATACATTCACAATCCATTACTTATGCTACTTCTATTTACTAAAATAAAGGAATATGAGGTAGGAATATTTACCTTGAAGATGAACTCATCAAGGCTCAATCTCTATCTTGGCCAATGGTTATTTGAGATAGGTTGTTTTGTTTTATAATCATAAAAAATATAAGTTATCTGTAGGCTATAATACTTCTACTATGTATCCAAGACATTTACACAAGATAAGATTCTTCTCTCCAAGTGTAAAGCCTAAGTAATGACTCTTAAAGTAGCATGGTGAAATAACAAATTGTAAATAAGCTCAAATAAATTATTATCTCTATCTATTTATAATGAAAATAGTGAAAATGATGTGATTATAAATCTATATCTAACCCTAAACTATTCCTAAGTTTTAGTCAACATAGTCAACCCAGTCAATCCATTTATTAAAGAAATAAATCATTTAGGTCCTAAACTAAGTTGGTTAGAATAGCATAGTCCCATAACATGTTTTTTTAATATTAATTCTGGCCCATTTGATTGTGTTTAATGGATGACAAAAATAGGTTTTGGCTTAAGCAGGGGCTATATGAGGTGGTGAATTTCTTAGAGTGTGTAAGGGAGGTTTTAAATCCTATGTAGATGTATAGGAAAGATTTATATTTATTGTAAGTAGTGGTATATGGAGAAAAAATATTGAAAAACAACAATTATCTACCCACCCCTTTCCTAGTGTACCCTTTTAGGTGTGTATTCAAAGATATTGAGACTCGATGGGTTCTTGTAAGAGAGAAATCATTAGTAATTGATAAAGTTTAAAAACATTGTGTGTATACACTATCCTTCACTTTATCAAAGCATACATTTTAAATTTAGACCATATCTTCTAGGGTTGTCCATAGTTTTAAGATAGGTAGCATGAGTTTTCCCCTTTTGGATTGTTATAAAGGCACATCGAAGTCACTTATTCTACCATGTGGAAATTTCAATAATGATGACATTTTTTACATTGAACAAAGATTACATACCTTTCTAAATATAATTTTTATTATTTGAATTATCTATTATAAAATTTAAGATATTATATTTTCCAAGTCAAATCAAAACATTATCAATTATATGTATCTATATGCATACATGTAGTAAAAGGAACACAATCACACAAAACACTCTAAGTGGGAGAATTACATGGGTTTGATTTCCCTCTTAAGAGGATTAAAGATACATGGGAAAAAATTATTCATCATAGAGGTTATTTGGGTTATATCATCCTATTACACTCTCCCCCTAGTTCACTTTATAGGTTTTTAACTATTGCATGCCCTATTAGGGTCTCAACTTTGAAGAAGTCAATTCTAGGTCATCCATGTGCATCCAACAACCAAATTTTGTACACATGCATGTTTTAAGAAGGTATAAGTGAATATACCATAAGTTATATTATTTTTCACATAGGACATAATATATTTATAGAGGATAGTAGTGGTAGTTGATCTTGTCCCCTTATAGTTAGTTTTGATCTTGAGCAATTACAACCATAATTTTTGTAATACTACACAATTTAGTCTTATTTGATATAAAAATCATATCACAGTTAAACATAGTCAAATAATTATAAGAAAATAACTAAATATTTCTATGATTTTCATATCTATCTCATTTCATTATTTTTTATTTCATCCATTTCAATACTGTACTTTTGTTTTTCAAGTTTCAAGTTATTTTAAATCCTTTTCTATCTTTGTATTATATATTAATTAGAGTTAATCACCAAATTAATTATAAATTATGATAAAACATTAGAATAAATATATGTAATTCTACCTTATGTTATCATGCCTTAGGTATAAATATTGGCTCTTCCCTTTCTATTTCCTTATTTAATACCTCTTCTCAATTTTCTTATTTTGGAAATTTTATATCTATCTTGATTTTAATAACTTGGTCTTCATTTATAAACTTCAAATACTAATGAAGAGTAGAGTTAATTTATTTCATTTGATGTATCCAAGGTGTAATAATAAAAATATTAGGATCCATTATTGGATACCATATGGAACAATATTTGAACTATATTATGACCCATATTAATAGGCAATCCAATTCGAATATGAGGTTTTCCATGTATACAATGATATGTGTTATGAACCTCACATATAATATCATAAATACACTAAATAATATTCCTAAAAATAGAGATTATACAACATAGTATATGTTACACCATATAATATAATATTAATTATGTAAAAAATAACCTTAGGTTAGGGAAAAACCATACAATATTCCTTATTAGGAAGGAATCACTCCACTATCACAAGCCTCTTATAGGGGAAACATCTTTATTAGATTAAACATTTAAATTATAATATTTTTATTTTATTATTACATAATTATATTCATTCCCTTATATATACCCTCTTAAAATAGTACATGTGTATATCACTAATCTTAGTGTAGGTTGACTCATTTCCCAATATAATAAATACCACAAGTTACTCATATGAATATATGTACTATATGCACCAAGGGAATTTGTTCCACATGTTATCATCTCCAATCACCAATATGAGTCATGATATAATATCTATAGTTAAATTACATTCCACCAATATTATCATGTTTCACCCTTGAAACATGAGAAAAATTACATGTCAAAATATTTTTACCTCAAAGCTTGAGGACCAAATGGAGGGCCATCCATAAATTATCTTATTTTTCCATTTAATATTCAATTTATTATATATTATCATGTTCAAATATATGGTGATGAACATAATATAAATATTCATGACAATCTAAGGTGTATACATAAGGGAAACATACAATATATGTATGAATAATCATATAAAATAGGATCAAATATAAACATATGATCAAAATTTTCTAACCAAGATATCAATTCTAGAAAATCATTAAAAAAAATAACTTATTTGAATAAATTTGAATCACCTAAGTTAAGAAGAAAATAATTTTATTCATCATGTATGATAGAGTATCTGAATATATTCATAAATAAATAAAACTCGTCTAAATGAAAAAAATCCTCATACCATGCACTACAATTATCCTCAAAATTATCCAAACGTATATTAAATTTTAATATTACCATGTCATATATACACTAATAATTAATATATAAAATCCATCAAATGAATCATCAATTGCTTTTTCCTTTTCTTTCAACACCTCTTCCCTAAAGTCTTTTGACTACAACATTTTTTCAAATTTTATATATGTATGTATAATAACATTTATAGCATAAATTTGAAAAAATCATGTATAAAAGTAGATATGAATTTTTTATTTCAATTTCAAAAAATGACACTTGATTTTTTCACTTGTATTAGAAGATATGTTTTTTTTAGGGTCACATCTATTTAGTTTTTCAAAAAGAAAAGATTTACAAGGTTAATTTTAGATCACCATATCTCCCTTGACAATGATGCAAATATTTATTATGATTTTTTTTCATAAATATCACAAATTCATCTTTATAACCATGAAAATAAAGTCTAAATAAGAGCTTGTGTGTGGAGAATGACCTTATGCTAGCTAGGCATATTTTTGTGATTTTTTGTTTTGTAGAATATCACTAAATTTATTTTTTCCCACTTGCCCTCAGAAGTGTTCTAATTCCAAATTTTATGAACCTTGCATATAATATCATAAATAAACATAATAATATCTATCAAAATATATATTTCACAACATAATATATGTGTGTGGCAAATGCTCTAATATGAATTATATTCAAAAATACATTTAATGTAAGGAAACACCATATAATTTTTATTATGGGAAGGAATCCCTCCACTATCATAGGCCTATCTGATGGGCTAACCTCTTATTAGAGTTTGAACTATAACTATAATATTTATATTTGATTATTACACCATGATATTCATTTTCTTATGTAGACCTTATTACAATAATAGATGGGTATATCACTAATCCTAATGTAGGTCAATTTATTTTCCAATATAATAAATATGATAAATTACTCATATAAATCCATAGAGTATACACACTAAGAGGATGTGTGTCATATGTTGACATCTCCTCCCACCAATATACATCATAGTGTCATCTCTTTAGGTACATTACAATATCCCATAATAAGTGTTGGAGTAAATGTAAAATATATAATATATATTATGAGAGCATGTATGGATTCATTAGTACATATATGAAGGTTTGAACCATTATAAACCATGATTCCATAATTTCATTTTATTTTTAATTTTATTTATTTATTTTCAAATTAAAAATTTTATGAAGAAATGAGACTTTAAATAATGTTAATTTTTAAAAAATAGAAGGGAAATATTTTTTTATATTATAGAAATGATAGGATAAAGAGGGAATAAATAAATATTCAAAAATTAATTAAAAAATAGTTTCAATTTAATGAATGATATAAAACAAAGTTTCAATTTTTCATTTAATTACAATTATGTTTTGGGAAAGTTAAGAATTTATTTCCAAGTATTGCTAATAAATAATCCATTATCTAATTTAATATTATTGCTATTATACATGATTTCAATAGCTTCTATTAGGTGTCTCTTTACATAGTGGTCCTTGAAAGAAAGGGATTTAGCTAAATCTATATGTATGAAAGATTTAGTGGAGAGTGAGTGTTGAACTAAATCCAATCCTATAATAATTAATGTCCCTATCATGATCCTTAATCCTAATTTTGGTTTGCTCTACCAATTTCATTGATATAAGGTTTACCATAGGATAAATTTGTCATGTACACCTCACTATTTAATTTTGGTTAAATTTTTTATTTTAAAGATATGATATTATTTATTAACATATTGGTAGGTAATAATATAGTTTCAATACCTTTTTTTTTTAACTTTAAAAAAAATTATTAGTGCTTTTTTTATATAAGGTGAGAAAGCTTTGTGTTTATATTCACTTTTATCAATTGTATATTTTAGTTGAAAATAATTATTAGATAACTATAATTCTTTGTTTATCTATTTATTTTTGTAACCATTTTAATCAAAAATAGGGAAAAGGTGTCTAATTTATTTATCCAAATGAACATTATCAAAAATTATCATAGAACTTAAAGCTAGTGTTTTTATAACACTATATTTTTAGGTGTGGTGATGATAACAATCTACCATTAGATGTAAATTAGTGTGGTTTTTCCTTAGGTAAACTTCATGCGAGAGTGACCCATTTTATTTCATACTTAATAGGATGTCAAAAAGTGTAATATATTCATAAAATTCCAATCACATTGAAAATCATATATGTGTGTAAAATCCATTGGTATGTTTAATAAAATCATCTATTAAATGTTTAGCATGATGCCAATATATATTCATATCATCAATAAAGTGTTTCAAAAAATTTGGTTTAAAAAGTAATAAATCATTATATTTATTTTCAAAGTCCATAAACATGTTTGAAATTATTGGTGAGATTGGAATAACAACTTGTTAATAAAATTGAAAAGCATTATAGTCAACAGACAATTTGAAAAGAGGAATCTTAAAAACAAGTATAAACTTTGGAATAAATTGAGAAAAAAATGGGGGCATGTTGATAATTTTTAAGAACTTGAGAATAAATGGGGGCATCTTGATAATTTTTAATAACTTTAGAAGAAATGTGGGCATGCTGAGAATTTTCAAGAAATTGAGAAGCAATGCAGGAATGTTGAGACATTGTTAATTTTTATAAATAGGAGAATCATGTGAAGTAACATTAAAATAAAAAATAAAAAAATTAGCATTGGTAACCTTATAATAAAATTTTAAAATAACTATGTGAGATAATATTGGTTGTAATTATTTTATGATATTAGTTAGGACATTCATATGATTAAGATGCTTTGAAATAAAGTATATAAATCTTGAAGAAAAATAACAATTATTAGAAATCATATATCCATTATATAACTTATAGGTTCATTTCTTAAATTTTAACCATATATTTAACCCTTGGTTCAAATTCTATGTTTTGAATTGAAATTTCTTGAAACATTTTAAATAATGCAACTATTTCATGAGGGTTTTCCATGATATGTTTTCTAAAATGTGAAATATTTTCATATCTATCTTGTGCATCTAATATTTTTATTTATTATGATATAATTCACATCTATTATCAATTTGAAATATAATTATAACATCATCATTAAAAGGCATATCATTACTATCATTTCAATAGACAATACATTTTGGAAGTGACATTAACTATATTTTATGTTTTCATTTTATTTTTTCAAGAAAGATCTATAATTAATCAAATTAATTTTAATAAACTTAATAATTTCTCAATTAATCCTAAAACTCTTTCTATTTTTATCTTTAGATATAATAGTTTTTATGATATGACTCAAACATGGAACATATACATCATACAATTTCCCTAGGGTTTGAAAAAATTTAAGAAATAATGAACTTAAGGTTTGGAATCAAACATAATAAAGATAAGGCTATTGGATATAATAGTATAAATTAGAATAAACCCTAAAAATTAAATGAATTCATCTTTTTCCTAAGATGAAGTAAGATACACCTTGAGTTTTCATCAAAGAAAACACAATTTCATATAAACGTATTTTAATAAAGTTATAATAAAAACCCATAATTACATTAACTAAGATAAATATCATGAAAATAATCTATTAAGACTAACTAAATAATTCCAAATCTAGAAGTATGAAAAAATGTGGGGAATAGGCATATTATTTTTCATGAATTGGTGGCAGTTGTTAGAAGGTAATGATATAAATGCACACCTAATAGTGATAATAATATAATAAAAAAATATTGCTGATAACCAAATAATTTTTTATATAAATTAATTTTTTTTTTGTAAAAGTTAAAACCATTAGACTCGTCTAGATATACATACATACATTCTTACAATAATTTTATGATTGTGTTTACTTAGTTTTGACCTTTAAAAATATTGCTTAATTTTATAATAATTACTTCTAATCCCCTATAAAAAATAATCCTCATTCTTGAAATAAGTGAGTATAAATATATAAAAACTTAAGGAAACCAAATGATCCATGTGGTAGCTCGAGAGAGTTTTTGGATAAAATATTGAAACAACTAGTATATCACTAGTATGTCACCTTCTTGAGGTCATATATCGTAGCATGTTAATTAGAATTATAATTCAAATTTTGTATTTTGAATCTCATCAAGTCATATATTTTATATGACCTACATATATTCCTTTGGAAATTATGTAGGGAGTCCCACTAAATTTTAGGGTTTAAAAAATGCTCTTAAGGTCCTCAAAATAAAAAATGCAAAAATGTATAAAAATGTATAAAATGATATATTATATTTAGGTATTTTTTTCAAGTTTCAGGGCATGAAAAAAGATTTCAAATTATTAGGGGAACACTTTTCACATGAATATTCAAATTCCCAAATGAATTATTAGTTATTATATTTTTAAATTATTCATTTCCTACTAAAAATAACTATCAAAGAGATTTCATTCAAACTATAAACATAATGAATTGAAATGGAATTAATTATAAGAAGATAAATTATTGTATATTCTCACCTCTTCACAACATTTATATGATTTTATAATTTACATAATAGAGAGAAGGATCTTCACATCTCTTCTCAGATATCACTACCTTATTTTTGTAATAACACTTTCAGAATAACTCATGTATCTTCTTAGAGATAAAAAATCACATATCTTCTTATACATATCAACTAACATGTATTCTATGATATTTCCAAATGTGCCTCCCATATTAGTGAATTAGCAAATTACTTTCTTTAGAATTTATTCTCTTTGTGTGTATATTTTATTTATATTCATTTATGGATTATCTTTCTATGGTTATAAAATATTATTTTATTATACAATTTTTTTAATTAAATTGATTTTACTTATTAAATATAAAGATTTCATAATTTATTATGGTCTCCTAATCCAATCTAGATCAACAGTATCATATAAGGAAAAAAATGTAGATTTTGTATGAATTTAAAAATTCATGGGAAAATAAAGTAGGAAAACATGACAAGATGACCCAATTCAACATGTGGATCCATATTTGACAATGTATAATGATCACAAGACGTTCCTTGAAAATAATAAATCATTAAAGGATAAAAGCTGATATTTATAGACTTACCTTAGCATCATCATGGAACAAAAAAATAATATGTTGAAGAATATTTTTTAATTTAAAATACTTTTTATATAGTGATTATTGAGTATATAAAAGGTTAAACATGTATACACCTATATTTTTTAATTATTCATTATTTATATTACAAGACTCAACAACACATCAATTTACCTGAGTGCACACCCTAATAAATGAACTAGGATTAAGATGGTCTAGTTTAATGTGATTTTGTGAGAGGATATCATAATGATAGTATTTTATATATGCCTTAATTAATTATCATCTACTTATTCTAGCCTTTGTTTTTTCCCATTCTCTCTCTTCCATCCTATTATTCCTATTTATGTGTTTGTATCCTACTAGTTTTACCCAACCAAATTAGTTATAGAATACTACACCTCTTGACTAAATATTAGTTATGATGATGAATTAATATATTTACTAAGACTTTTAATACTATTTACAAATAAATAAAAATTGTGAATGCATATATTTTTACTATTACTCAGGCCATGTTGATGTTGTCAACCAAATTTGATAGGTGAATTTTAGGATTTAGATCCCTATATATAGGATTCCTAATTGTCATTTTTTATAATCAACACATCCAATATTAATTTTATCATGCAAAAAAATAATCCCTAATAATAATATGAATTAGGTTTAGGGATATTACACTTGTGGAATATTAGTTTTCAATAGGTCATGAGGAGAGAATTTGAACTAATAAGGTAAAACTAATATATGGATCCCTTAATTAAGGATAATTATGTATTATTATTCCTCTTATTTCAAAATTTTCACTTGATACAATGAGATATTTTTGCATCAATGAGTCAACCCAAGGTAAGTATTCCTTTGTGTATACTCTTTATTTGTTTAATTTGGTGGATATATATGTGTGTGTGTGTTTTACATATTGGTATGTTGTTATCTTACATGATAGATTAGTATATGTTTGTTGGTATATGTTATCTTTTCATGATATTTTACTTTGTTTATACTTATTATTTACAATCATTAGTTTAGATACCTCTTGGTTACTACTAGAAGGAATTTATCTCTCTTTAGATTACCCCTTTTACATTATGAAACTAGGTGAGAATTTTTATTTAGTCCCTCACTTAGACTTCCTAATTATATCCTTGATATAATAATTATAAAAACAATTCTTATAGCTTCATCTTAGTTTACAGCATGAAAAATTAAATGTATGTTGGATATAATATGGTATTATCTCTTTTAATATATTATAATATATTTATATTGTCGATAATATTCACCATACATACATAATGGTCAAACTAACATGAATCTTATCCCCATGCTATGTTGGGAATTTTCATAATTTTATTTTTATAACTTCTTAGACTTATTTATTTGGTAATTTTTTTTACTTTCCAAATATCATTTATAGTATCTTAGCTCTCCCAATTTTTAAGATATACCTTTAAAAAAATTAATTTATCATCCCTAAAGATTATCATTCAATTCTTATAATGTAAATAGTTAACATCGTAATAGACAAAGTTGATCAAGACTTTGGCAGTTTGTAAGGATTCAATAACAATAATCCTAATGTTATATTATAAACAACTCTATAAAATAATCAAAAATATATTTGTCATACCTTTATAATATCCCTCAATAACATCCTTATAATGATTCAAATATGGTTATGACCAAAAATAAGTATGTTCATGTAAACCCTAATGTCAACACAAGATCTAGCGATAAAAAACTACCCCACAAATTATTTGATTTAAGAGGTGAAGTGGAATACTATAGTAAGCACACTCCCAAAATGCAATTATTCATAAAATACCATTTTAAAAAATTAGGAAAATCCAAAGAATCATCACATGCTCTTATGATGGCTCATTTTTTGGGATTCCTTTAAAGTATATATTTTATATAGAACTTAGGGTAATCTAATTCATATCTTCCTCTAATAATTATTCATCCACCATGCCTGAATTAACTACAAGTATGGTTGGTGGAACCTTTAAATTTATAAATTACAACATTAACCCAAAAATCTAATGAAATTGAAGCTTTTCACTCTAGTCAACATGAAACTTAAACTTCTCAAAGTAATAAAAATTCACTTAATCCAAACTAATTATTTTTGAATGCCATAGATAAAATTTATAGTATACAAACCACTACCTATAAATAATTCATATAAATGTAAAATAAAATATTTCACATGAATTACTAACCTCAAAAATATTAATGGGGAAATCGAAATCATTGTCTCCCCACCATCACTTAATGATCATCGTAGGAACCCAATCCCACAATATCTGATTCATAATATTTTCATTAATCATCTTCAAAATGAACCCTTAACTCATAAAATTGAAAACATGGGCATTGGAGGAATCACTCTAACCATCACCTATGATAGATCTATAGATCATGCTTCACATATTAAATCCTTTGGGAATGTTTACAAAGATTAGATTAATTTTAAAACTTATACAACTACCAAACTACTTGTTAAGATCCTAACAAATATGTTTTAAAATCGTAAAATCAACTCAAGCCTAATTTTATCATAGAATTATAAGGACTAATGAGTTAAATAATATAATAATTATAATATCATGACTTAATTGAAAATAACTTTGGGAACTCAATTGATTGTAAGAACTTAGATAATGAACTTGCTCATGTTTTCATCAAGCAATGGAAATCATTAACTACCAAAATTGAGTAAAACATGTCTGAAGATAAACTACTCAATATTTTTACCATTTATATAGAACAAAAAAATTGATGCACAATTATGTCCTTTGTCCTAAATCATTAGAATATTCATTTTTCCTAAATCATTGGAAGATACAATTTAAGATTATTCAACCCCCAAAAATCCCATAAATTATTATGAGATCTAATATAAAAACCATAATAATGATAATGGTGTTAGTGACACCTAAGATTATAGTTTTTTCTCTAAGAGTACCATTCATACAATCCTAGGTGGTTCATAAAAAGTTTATATTTCTCAAAAAAATATGAGAAACCATTTTAAACCACCTCATCCCTTAATCTATAATAATAATACACATAAACCTCTTACATATGAGGAGTTGAGGATGATGCTTCCTAGACCTCAACCAAAATAATTTGATTCCTCATGATAAAAAATGATATGGTACCCAATTTGTTTATTGGTTTCACACAAAATGGGGTAATTCTCATGATAATTATAAATCCCTTTTCCCTTTAACATATGATTTATTACTTGGTTATAATATTTACCATGATGGTATGGAAAGAGAATAGTATTGAAAATTTTGGAAAACTTACAAACAATCATGAAATGTATGTGAAGTATGATGCACTTAAGTAAGTGCTTACCTAAAGATATGTTGAATTTATCTACAAAATCACTCCAAATATATATTTATTAACCTCAAGAAAATAAATATTATTCCCAATCTAAAAATCACCAAAATTTATCTCTAGATAAAAATTTCATAGACACAATGGTTAACCATAATTATTAAATGATAAGTGAAATCTTAGTCAACATGAATGGAGTGAAATGTAATATAGCTCATATAAAATATCATATAAACAATTAAAATCATCCTATAACCAATTATAGACCATACATAACCATTCAATATTATCATATAGGTTATGTTTCCATCTCAAATTTTATAAACATGTCATAATTTTTAAAAAAATGGTGTCATTAACTCAACCAAAGATGTTTAGTTTTTTTAATGTCTCTAAAATTAACTCAACCATGGTGAATTAGTTTTATGTGTGTAATCCAATGACATAATCCATGAAGAAGTAGTTGTTTGTGTCTTATCTAATTGATTTGACCATTCAAAAGTAGTTATTTATGTATAACCTAGTTACTTTAGCCTACTAAAGGAGTTATTTAATTATCCCTGTGACTTTGGCCTAACTGAAGTTGTCCAACATAAATAATAAAATAAAATTTCAAATCTAGATCTCTCTAAGACTAATTCTAATATCACTCAAATTCTCATTTCCTCATTATATACTAAAAACTCTAATTTTTAGGAATGGTCTCCCTTCAAAGAAATCTGTAAACCCCCAAGTTAAATTCATTTTATAAAACTCATGTGTATCTCTCCTAAAACCTTAAATAACTTAATTCAAATTTTATTTTACATGAACATTCCCCAACTACCACCTAATGGAAATAAGATTCTTTGATTTGATTTAAGGAAATCATAATGCAAAAATGTGAAGCATTATCTATTAAAGTATATAAAATAATAAACAAAACATTATCTCTTAAATTACAAAGCTAACTTATGGTTTCTGATAAAATCCTTCATCAAGTGGATGATCCTCCCCTTTTCATTAGTATCCAAATTGGTAATGTTAAGGTCAAGAGAGACATCATTAAAAATATAGGTACTTATGTTGATTCTTTATAATTCATAAAATATATTGGATGTTAAATACAACCCCAAGACCACTTGTAGTACATGCCAATGATATGACCCAAAAAAATTCACCCATTAGGTATATTTGTTTTCCTATCATGGTGCCTCCTAAAAGACTTAGGGTTAAAATTTTAATATTTAAATTTCTCCTATATTATAATATTTTTATTGGTTGTTGGAAGGATTATTATTAAGTGGATATGATTGACATATGATCATCACATAACTTACATTTTTACAATATAAACATAGTACATCTATAGGATGATGATATAGAGGCTTTTATTGACCTGGGAGAAATAAAATGAGTTGAATATTTGAGGTAACATAAGATGACTTGTATGAACAAAATTCATGTCTTATATAGTCATGAACATTGAGTTATAAAGGTATCCAATTTATATTTATATTTATATCATTTTATATATATATATATATATATATATATATATATATATATATATATATATATATATATATATATATATCATAGAGAGAGATGAATAGCGATAAGTAGAGTGAGATAAGAGGTTGCATAGTATATAAATACTTATAATCATTTAGATAAGATTAAACATAAAATAAATATAGTGGAGGTATAGAGAAAAAATATATGCATAAACTATAACAACTATTCTGATTATATTTATATAAATAAAGGAAGTTAGAGTAGGAAATATCTAAGTTATATATACTATGAATGAGCGTAACTAATTATTTTAAATTTTTAATGCATAATATAAATAAATACACTTTATAATAATATATATGTTACATTAAATTTAAAAATATTTAAATTTAACCACATAACTATATATAACCATAGTTGTACATTGTATGTCAATATTTGGTGGTGCCACATGGAATTTGGTTATCTAATGTCTAGAGGAAAGAATTCATTGTAGTTTTTTAAACTAGTGTTAAAAAAAATTGAAGAGTGGTGGGAAAATAAAATACACTCCAAAACAAAAAATATAGTGATTCATTATATAAAGTAAAGGCAAAATTTTGGGTCACCTCTGTAGAAAATTTATGGCCTTAGATATTAAGATAGTATAAACATACCAAAGGTTCAAGAGTGAAAATTAATAAACCTATTAAGTGGAATGTGTAAAATATTAAGGCACTTAAGAGAATTAGGATACCTTAAAACTAATAAATTGACTATTTTTTCAATATTACACTTGACTCACTCTTGATTGTTTGGGTTATTTGAGGTCAGATAAGCTTTATTGCCAATAAATTTGAATTTTTACAAGGAGAAAGAGAAAGTTTTTTAATTAGGGAACCACTCTCAACTTTTAATATTTTTGTGGATAAATGGTTGGGAAGAGAAGATAAATATTTCTTTTATGGACTATGTACCCAAGAAATGCATGCTAAAAGAATAGGGTTCCTCAAAAGATGTGAATTATCAAAATACTTGGTCTAAATAATTAGGGTGAGTTAAGTAAGATGTGGGGGAATATAAAGATAAGTATCAACTTAGACATATATTATTTAAGAAAAATAAATAATGATATTATTAGATAGTGGATTGAGGAAGTTTTAAAAGAAAAATATGGTGAATGAGGAAATGAGAAAACATACTAAATTAGAGAGAATTATATCAATGACTAGGAGAGAAATATAGAAGAAATAAAAATAAGATATTATATTAAGTAGAAATATGAAAATGGGAGACACTAAACTAGCCTATACTAGTGATTATTCCCATATTTAAAATAAATATGCTATCCACATGAGAGAAACAAACAAGTTAAAATTAATACCACTATAAGGTGCAAAAGAATCTAGTGAAATAAATAGAATAAATTAAATATTATACCACATATCTTGAAATCATGAATGATATGAATAAAATAATTTTAAGATTAGTTTCACTAATTAGAATCCCAATACTATTCATAACCTTAGGCACAAAAGACTAGATGATGGTGATAAGTTTGGATCATAATGGATGAGGCATAAGAATTAGTAAAGAAATATATGGAGAAGATAAAATAGATAGAACCATAAAAATAGGATAATATATTTATAAGGTAGAGCCAAGTGAATTTTATTAAAAATTGAAGGAGGGAATATAAGAGGAGATAACCAAGAATAAATAGTACATGGGGAAATAATAAAAGAATAAATAGATGTTTAAAGGGATACCAAGCTTAGGGAAGAGAGTGATTCATAAGTAGATATTAGTAGTAATATTAAATGAATAAAATGGAGAGAACATGAAGAAGTTATATTAAGAAAAGAGGTATGAATTAATCAAAATACTATGGAATAAGATAGGGTAGAGATAGAAGATTAAAATATGATAATATAAGAAATACCCCAATTCAAAACCCCAACCATAAGAGGCACTATGAGGATATGAACCCTTTTGAACAAATTCCATCCATCATGTTGATTCAAATTAGACATGAACATCCATTAATTATAAAAAAAATAATTTATAATAGAGGAATTATAAAATAATTACCAAAATTTAAAAAAATAATTTGAAACTAAGATAGAGTTTTTAGAGAATTAGGCAAAAATATGAGGCATAAAATATTTCCATGGATAATTAATAAGAGATAAAGGATGAAGTTAAAAACTAGTTACATGACAAAAGGATAATCAACAAATAATTTTAATTAATGTGTTAATAATAAACACATTTTTAATTAGAGTAGTATTAATGAAAACACATAGCCTAACAACCCAGAGATGACATAGAATAAAATAAAATTACCATTGTTCAGTAAAGACACTAAAGATGAATATAAAACCTATTCATACTAGATGCATATTAGAGAAGACATAATTTCACAAATGAGAGTGTAATTTTATTTGATTTTTTCATGACATTAAGAGACAATATGTTAAAATTATATATGAAAACCAATGTAGGGAATGCAAGTTCATGGGTTGGTGTATAAAAATACTTCAAAGGAGACTTTCACTATCTACCATTTTTGAGTCTTAGTAAAATGAGATAGCTAACACAAATAAATTTTAAAAAAAATATGAAATAATATTATCAAATATTCAAATCAATATTAATAAAATTAGAGGATCCATTAAATGAGAAAAAATGAATTGATTGGTTTATTTTAGGGATAATACAATATCTACAAGCCAACATGGATGGGGAAATATTTAATAAATTTTTATAAATGTTATAGATGGCATCATGTCTATAATACTAACCATTTAAACATGAAATAGATTCATTTTTTAAGGACAACATGAAGATAATGAAATAAGATTTGGAATAGTTGAGGTTGAAATAAGAGATTCAAATGAAGGGTGATGACTTTAGTTCACCAAAATATAATAATAAACCACCAAGGGTTCAAATATAGTGTACCATTTGTTATGTGTAAGGACACTTATAGATATAATGTCAATATTATGAAATGGAATAAAGAGTAGCAACAATAAGATACTTGAAAACACTAGTGGCTATGTCCCCTAGTGCAATAATCAATATATGAAGATATGATTTATTTTAGAATATGTAGAACATATGACCAACAACCCCAATAGTTATGTCTAATCATGGATATGGTTCCACCAACCAACCAATTTATGTATTTCACTACTTGTGTGTCATTTAATCATTACAATCAAACATACCATATACATGACACCATGATAAAAATATAAGAGAGAAATCAAAGACAAGAATTAGTTGTCAAAAAAATGTGATCAGTATAATTTCCTATGGGAAATATTACTATACTACACCTTGTTTGGAAATATCTAACCCTAAAACAATATAATAATTTACACCACAAAGGACCTAGCCAAAATATTATAATAACAATCAAGGTGGGTTTTGATTAGGAGGCTAGGTTTGATATATAGGTGGATACCATGGAGTGAGAGGAAATTACCAAGTATGGAGATGATATATTCAAGGAAATAACCAAGTCTATAATAAAGGATATATCTAGGAGATACCTCATTCAAAATGTTATAATTATGGAAATATTGGACACATTGCAAGAAAATTTATGGATGAACACACAGGGGGCATGCAGTTTCTTCCATGATAAGGGAACATAATTTATTTTATTACCCTAAGGTATCCCAATTTTATAATAATGGAATCAAAAAGATATATGATGTATAATCCCATCCAATAAAAGGTTCAAAACATTTTAATAAAATCCTATAATTAAAAAAATAAAAGGGAAGTGTAATGAGGTAAGAAATGAAGAAGGAGATGATAAAATAACATAGGAATGGGAATTATCACATAGACACACATCTATTTTATATAAAATAACCAATTTTAGATAATAAATAAAATAATAATGATATTCCAAGGAAAAAACACTTAAGAATGAACATGGATGACCCAAAATATAGAGTAGTAGTAAAAACTAGGAGTGGGATAAAAATCAGAAAAGGAAAAGAGGAAGTTATTATATATTAAGTTGAGCCAAACAAAAACAACATTAGTGATTATCATAATACAAATGAACATGAATGAATAGTAGATAAGACTAGAAATATTATACAAGATAAGTAACAAAATGCCAAATTAAATTAACTTACTTTGACGTGAATGAAAGTGAAAACATAAAATACATGTTAAAATTAATGAAAATTCAAGTTTTAGTAAAATAATTAACACAATTATGCAATTAATAGAATAAACAAAAATTACAACATAATTTTCAAATATTCAAGAAAAAGAAAAAGAAAATAAAAAATAAAGTGTTTAGAATGAGTAGAACATGGAAGAAGATTACAATATTAATAGATGTAAAAATAGATGGTCATGAGGTAAGGAAGACACTATTATACCTAGGAGAAAATACAAACTTCTTTCCCCATAGTACATGGGAAATATTTGGTAACTTTAAATTACATGTGGGAAATTATGACATTACCATGGCTGATGAAACCCCACGGTCACTAATAAGGACACTAAAAATGTCTAGGTTAATTTGATTGGTATAAAAAGAAAGGTGGATTTTGAGGTAATTAATATGTTTGATATAGTTTATCTAGATTTATTGATATTTAAATGGTTTTTAGACTACAATGGCACATTGAATTATGGAATTAAAGAGATTAAGTTTGAAGGTAATAGGTTAATATTCCAATTTCCCTTAGAAATAAGTATGGGAGTTGCATGGTCAGAAGATTTATGGATAAACAATGAAGAAAATAAATTTGATGAACTCTTTGGAATATATACACTAATTAAAATCATAAAATTTCATGATGACCATGAAATTAATGTTGAGGGAGAAGTAATAACTAAAAATGAGGAAGTCAAATCAACTTTTGATGACACCATTGAGGCTTGATTGTACATAGAACCAAAGATAATTGTTAGGAAAGTATGTCACATGTGGAAATTAAAATCCTAAGGAATTAAAAAAGCCACACTAAATGATATGACACTTTAGAGGAGGAATATGTATTTCATTAAACGCTCATCCCATTCAAAACTACAAAAAATTAGTGGGATTGATGATATAAATGAATACCTCCAATATATGATAATAGTATTTTCCCAAGAATATATAAGGATGTGATAAATTGATAATAAAATTATTATCATTATTTCAAGGTGTTGGAACACCCATAAATCCATTATCATGACATATAAAACTTTAATCATATTACTTAAAATAAATTTTATTGAAGTACAAGGATACTTGAAGGAAATAAAAATATATGTGTGAATAACAAAACCCATAACACATTAAATTTTTTGAAAAGTATGGATATGAAAAAGAGAAATGGATAAAAATATTTGATCATAATTATTATATTGGAATCTTGATGCATACCCATAAAAATTTTATATGCACCAAGAAATGTGGAAAAAAATATACAAATGGGAGGACTTCACAATTGATTTATGTCATAATTTTAAATTTTGGGACCTAGATACATAGATATATTGTACATTAATAAAAAATTAAACATTCTTATTAATGATATATTATACCATAAAACAATAATTTATCATTTTTAAAATAAAAATAAATAGTAATGGGACATACATATGATTGGGAACCTATTGGCAAATCACTAGGAAGATGTGTAAAAACAAGAAAATAAGAGAGAATTTCAAAATAACATATAATGTAGAAAAATCACAAAACAATAATTATATTATGATGAAGGTAAGCCTTAAAAAATTAAAATTAAAATAGATTAAGGGGAGAGTCAATTGATCAACAATGCGGAAGATAAAACCAATTTTTTTATAAACCACTAAAGATAAGGGAGTAAAATATAGCTAAAGAGGGGAACCCAAAGATAGAAAATACTAAAGATTAATAATAAAAAAAATATGTTGAGAACATAATTGAACTATTACATTAATATGAGGACTTATTTCTATGTACATTTACTAAATTAAAAGGGATAAAATAAGAAATTAGCATAATGAAAATACAACTCAAAGATGAGATAAAACCCTTACAAAAGAGACCATATATGCTTAATCTAATTTTTTTTAACTAAGATAAAATTTTAAATAGTGGTATTATTACCTTAGTTTAGTACATAGATTGGATAATCCCCATGATCATTAAACATAAGAAAACATTGGAAATATTGGTTTGTGTTGATTATGGGGAGTTAAATAAGACATTTTAACATGATCCATTCCTGAAACCATTTACAGAAGAAATACTATAAAGTGTCATAGGAATGTAAATATATTAATTTATAGATGGATTTTCCAATTATCATTATGTTTGGATACCCCTTTAATATTTACCAAAAATTACATTTACAACTAAATGGGGATCATTCATGTTTATGGTAATGCCTTTTTAGTTAAATAATGCACTAGTTTTATTCAATAAGATAGTGGTAAATACATTTAGGGAATTTAACCATGAGGTTATATAGGTACACATAGATGATTGGATGGTATATGGGATGTTAAAATACCATGTAAAAATATTTATCTTAATGTTTTAATAGTGTAAAATTTGGACATCTCACTAAATTTGAATAAATGTGTTTTTTCTACTCTGTTCAGATCCATTTTAGGATATATTATTTATAAATAAGGTTTGGTTGTAGATCCATTAAAAACATCAATAATTGAAAATATACCACCCCCTAAAACATAAAAATATGAAATAATAATCCTAGGGTACACATCTTACCATCACAAATTCATTAGGAAATATGTTGTAATTAATGCCCCAATAGAGGAGTTGTTGACTAAAAGAAATAACCAACCCATATAATGGTAAATATAATGTCAAAAATCATTCGATAAACTAAATAAAAAATTTCATATGTGCCAATATTAGTATTTCTTGATTGGAAAGTCCCATTTCATGTTCACATAGATGCCTTAGGTACCCCATTTTTTATATTGATTATGAACCCCTAGAATACTTGATCAATACACTAATAATAAAAGGGAGGATATGCCATTGGTTAATGAATTTATATGAATTATAATTCAAACAGATATTAAATATTGGAAGAATAAACAATGGTCCTAATTATTTCTTACGAATTACAACAAGAGAGGATGTTGGCCCAATCGAGGATGAGTTACCAAGAGCTCATCTTTTCTACATTGAGGTAATCCCTAAAGATATGGCACACATTAATAAATTTATTTCCATTGTATATTTTATGCAGGAATATAGTAAAATGGATCATAAAATACTGATGATACAATCCTTACCATTTATATTGATTGAGGAAGCATTGAACAAAAAGATAAAAGAAGAAGTTTTGAGAAGGATAGTCTTAGTACATAAAAGAGAAAATATCATAAGATAATTACATGAAATTTTATCATGTGGACATAATTAAATGGAAGGTACTAGTAAAATGATAATTCTAGATGATGTATGGTGGCCAAAAATGTTTAAGGATTCCAATGAGTATGCTAGAAACTTTGACATATACCAAAGGGTAGGGAAACCCAACATTTATGATGAAATGACACTATGACTAGTGATATTGTTAGTTACATTTAAAATGGTCTCTTGAATTTATTAGTGTATATTATAAAATATTAATTTATGAAATAATATTAAGCGCATAGTCTAAATAAAAAACACAACTTCAGATTGAGTAAATAAAGGAGGAGTGATACATTCACTTACCAAGTGAAGATCTCATTTTTTAAGTGTATTTTCTCATGCAATAAATGGATGGTGGTTGGTCAAGGATTCATAAATATTTTGGTAGTGTGTATATATGGAGAATGACTAAAAGATATCATAATAAGCTTAAATATTTTTTATGATGAGAATTAATGATGAAGGATGAATTTATATATTTTTAGATGGGAGGATGAAAGATTGATACTAAATTGATTATACTTAGAATATTTAAGTTGGATGGATGAGATTAACTCAATTGATCTAAATATTTCATACTTTGATTTAATTTAAATGGATTTGATTAATTGCTGATTTATTTGATTTATTTACTTTTTGGATGTGCAAGCATAAATTAGGGAATTAACTAACTTATCAAATTGATAAGTGGAGTTAACTAATTTAATCATATTTAATGGATGAGTTAAATAATTTAATTAATATTAATTTGGACGAGTTTCCATTTTGATCAAGTAGTCGACTAAGTGATGACATGGAGTTAGACATATGTGAGGATAATTAGTATTTATTTATTTTTAATTATTATGTGTGCATGGAATGGGTTAGGAATTAATTAACTAGTTAATAATGATTAATTAACTAATTATTAATTTCATGTAATTTATGGGATTAAATGGGGTTGTGGTCTAATTAATTGATTAATGTGGTGGTTTTAGTGTATGTTTTGTGATATTATGAAAAAATAATTGATGATGGATTGGTGACAATATTATGGTGGAAGAATTAAGGTGTCTACATTTGTCCCTATTAAAAGGGTGTTGTGACAAGAAGAATCAATGAGTGTTCAAATAATGTAGAATAATAACAAAGAGCACATAAGGATTCCCCTAGTGCAATGATGGTTAGGGATGATATGATGTGCTCTCAAGAGGGAGTGTAGGGATAGAAGATGCAAATAGGAAATTGAAATGAGAAGAGGGGTTGAAAGACATAGATGTTCTCTCTAATGAGAAGAGAGGTTAAAAAACATGAATGGGATCTTAAAATTATAAAAGAGGTTAAAATAAAATGATGGTATTTATAAATGAGAAGAGAGGTTGAAATGGAAGAAGTAGGGTTAAAATATAGGGGGGAGGAGTGGGGAGGGGGTGTATAAATAAAAGTGGTGGGAATGAGCATTGATAATGGATAGTTAGTTATAATGAATGTTTAGGAATGAATTTTTATGAGCATTGATGGTGTGATGAAGAATACCTCTAATCCTAAACTGAATTATAAATGTTTGAGAAACTTATATTTGCTTTAAAATTTAATAGGATCCACCATGAAATATTATTGTAATATGTAATAGGACTGACACAAATGTAACAAATAATAAAAGACTCAAATAATTAATAATTACACACATAAAAAAATATATTACATTTCATCCCTTATCAAACTAAAATCCTAATGGTTGGTTGATTCGATGATAATGATAGCTTTGATTTTACCCAAGAAATGATGTGTGTAATGAGGTTGGATTGGGAACAATGTATCTATTGACCATTTTTGGCCTCTTTAGACCAAATTTCAACTCCACTGACTTAAATTTTCTCTTAAGGCATTTTACATCTTAAACCATTAGAATGAGATCATCAAGTTGGAGTTAGGATGCAAGAATACTCATTGGCAAGCCTAGAGGCCAAAAAGACTAAGGTGCAGGGTAAAACATTTGTGTCAGGTCAAATGGAATCCAATGGGTAATATAAAAGGTTATTTGGATGATTAATAATTCTTAAGATAATTAGATAATGACATTATAGACTCCACTAAGCCCTCAAGGAATAAATTTTGTGTTTTGACCCCCTAAACCATGCATTTTCTCAAGCTTAGTGCCATAGCTAATTCAAGGTTTGAATATGATCACAAGGTTTCAAGGTATAAATTTTGGAATTGGACATCATGGTATATTATCCAAGGTTAATCAAACATTTCCAAATAATTTTCATACATGTTAAGGACAAAAAAATTATTTCTTAGTTTTCTAGGCATAGAGAGCTTAGAGAGGCATAGAGTGCCAAAAGAAAATGAGGTGAAAATAGTATTTTAGTTGAGATTTATGACCTTAAATTTTTAATATAGTTGGGTTAATGTGTTATAAACATAAACCTCTCTTATTTTCCAGAGTTCACCCTTAAAACTTAAGAACCATCGACAAAGAAAAAATAGGGTAGTAAGCTAACACTTTTTTGTTATTTTTTATTTGAGAGATTGGTGATGTTTTTATATTTTTTACAACTATCCCAGGTATAAAATTTTTATAAATATATAATTAATCTTAAAATAGATCTATGTGAGGCCTAAAAATCATTTTAGCACCCCCAATCTAAAATAGGGTCTCTTAAGAGTATGAGAGAGTTAATATGCAACTTCAAGAAGAAAAAAGATGTTTTGGGTGCATGATGCATTTGGTTACCTCAAAATGTCCATGGTATGTTATAATATTTAAATAAATATATTGAGAGAGAGAGGAAAACCAAGTTTTTACATCTTCATTAATGGAATCCATGCTCAAAAGCAGTTCTAAAAGTGAAGGTCATAGGGGTCAAATGTGATATTTATGTTATGTAAGGTGCTTATTAGTATCCATAAGATCCATTATCATGATGTAAACAAATTTATCAATCCAAGAAAGGTTAATTTTAACCCAATTTAACATAAAGACACACAGATACCTATTAGGCCTAGAAGGTGGCAGACCTTCTCACGCTATTTCAAGGAGATCCTAAGGGTCTTAGAGTTTGATATTTGTATTAATGGAAGGGTATGACCCAAATAAAGATTTTTTAGTATTGATATGGATTTTTCAAGCCCCAATACACATAGAGGAGGTCTAAAACCATTTCAAGATGAAGAAATTGGTATTTTTGGAGCACCTACAGGTGGTTTCAAGTTATCAAAATTGATACATATGATATTAATGAGTTGATATACCTATCCATAATATAGGTGAGGTAAATATAATAAGTCAACCAATAATTATTTTAATCAAACCTCATGCAACCATAATTAGTAATCCATGTAGGTAGTCTACTAGCAAATTTTGAGAAAAAATCATCTACATGTCTCTACAACTGAGATTTGACTATGAAAATTGGTAAGAATGATGTTCATGAGTTTTTATAATCATAAATAATATTATTTGGTAAATTTTAATAGTTTATCTATTATTTTATCATAGTCATGTGTTTGTCCATTGATAACCACCATTAGAGCTCAAAAGGTTTTTGGAAAGTATATGTATGATGAAAAAAATTGACTTTTTGGGAGTGTTGTAAGGTATTTGAAAGTTATTATAGGTATTCATACACATTATCATAGTGTTAAAAATATTTGTTTCATACAAATATGCCCTTGAGAGCTAGTTAAAGCATGTACAACATAGGCTTATGTGCATAGGTCTAAATGCTTTATGGAGTTATTTTAGGTGTTATAAGAGTGGTTTAAATAAGAGGAATACAATGGAAAAGTATTATTTTTCCCCCAAGGAGAAATTCAAACTTTTCAAGTCTTGACACCCAATTTGAGCCCCTCTTTAGATGATCATATCTTTCACTACATAGGGAGTTGGGCCAAATTATTTTATTATGTTTTGATTATTCCTATGTAATTAAAATTATTTATGTATCTAGGTTTGTTGAGGGATTTAGGTTTTGAACAATTGTTAAGACCGAAAAGTGCTAAGAAAACCCTTCCAAACCCTCTCTAGTGGATCAATTGCCTCCAAGATTCTTCAAATAAATTATTATGCCCTAATTTCAAATTGAATAAAACTAAAATCATGAAATAGATCCTTTGAGAATCTATTAGGTCTATTTGTAGATAAAATTTGGTATGTATGGGCTATTTTAATGCTCTTTTTATCTATTTTTGTGAGCTTATCAAAGGTGTTCCAAAGGATACGATGTTTAAATGATTTATATAGGTTATCCTACCCATAAAATTTAATATAATTGTCTTATATGAGCTCCTTAAATCCATCATGGAATGTTATCACTCAAAAAATCATGTTTTGCACCTCTGAAGAAAAAATTGTAGGTTTGGCCTCCATTAATGGAGCCTTGAGAAATTTAAAGGTGTATTAGTGGCCATGGAATGACCCAAAGATATAATATGACCTCCTAAAAATATATTTAAAGCCTTTGGATACTATAACAAGATTCTATCTCATGGGTAAGCTTCAGGGTGCAGATTGTTATGGTGGCCTAGGCTCTCAAGGGGTCTCTAATGGTGGAGTACAAGATAAAAGAAATGTTTACAGGTCTAATGGTGTCTAAAGGAGGAAAAGGGATCCATGTCAACATGAAATTATACTCAATTAAACTTATGGTATGAAAATAAAAATATGCTATCTTCATTAACCACTAGTGGTCAAGGGTGACTTCTAAAAGATCCTAGTGGTCAAGGGTGACTCCTAAAAGATGCTAATGGTCAAGGGTGTCTTTTAAAAGATGTTAATGGTAAAGTATGGAATTTTATGAAAGTGGTGAGAGTTGAGAGAATTTATATAGATATTATAGAGGATTGAAGACTTTTTGTCCAAGTGATGAGAGAATGACATCATTAAGTCAAGTTGAAATTAGAACATAAAGTACTCTAATGTGTAAAATTAAGCCTTTTCAAGCCCTTTGAAGAAAAAAGGTGTATGTGAAATCCAAATGGAGGACATAAATAATGAAAATAGGATCTCTATCTCTCCTCCTATGTTGGGATGAGAAGTGTGAACACTTACAAATGGATTCAAGTCTTTTTGGAACCCTTCTACCCCCATCCTTCTCTTTTTTTCTATTTAAGACCTCTCATTTCTTATTGAGAGGCATGATTCATGGGGAAAATCTACAATTTTTTTTAATGAGATAACCTATTGAAGTTAATAATACTTATTACCTTCTACTATGCTTGCATCTTTGTGTGTGTGTGCGTGTTTTTTTTTATGAGGATCATGTGGTGGGAGTTTTCCCCTTGATTTTTGTCCTCTCCCTTCACCTTTGTGCATGATAGATTTGATTTTATAGGTATTGAGTCATGTTTATCAGTCATAGGTATGATATATGATGTGAATGAGTCCATTTTTTCATATTTTATCCCATTTCTATAAGCTTTATTAATAATTACTTATGCAAACTTAGTTAGTGTTAGGGTTATGTGTGTGGTAGGTTTTTTGGTTTGAGTTGTGTGTGCTTTAGTGTAGTTAGAGTATCATTATATGATGTATCACCTTTATTAATTTTTTAAATTATTCTTTTCCCCCTTCTAAACCCATTCCCAAGTCATAGAATCAACTTACTAAGAGATTATCTGATACACCTAGGGAGTTGGGCCATAACCCAGAGGTTTAACCCCAAAATAGGATACCCACAACCTAGGTTTGTTCTCAATTTGTAGATTAATTGGAGAGATCCAAAATAAAAATATCCTTGGGTGAAAATTAATGATACAATAGTATCTAGTAAATCTATAATTAGTTTTTAAAATTTTGAATAAGGATTTTAACAAGACTAAGAATAAGTCGAGTTTTTTTGGGGACTTTTTGATTTTTGATTTTTTTGAATTTTTTTGAGTTTTTGACCAATGAGGAGTATAAAAATAAATTTAAAAACAATTATAGCATCAAATATGGTGGTGGAAGTGGATGTAATATTTTATGGTCTAAGGATTGTATCTCTAAAGACTGCGTTACATAAGAACTATGTGCCTAATCATCTATATACCATTCTGATATTATGATGTAGTGTGCTCTAAAAAGATCTAATATACTAAAATATTTTCCAAACATGTATCAATAATATCTCTATGTCCTTATCAAGTTCAATATTAGGAATAAATATGTGCATGATGATGTGTTTATAGATATGTATTTAGGATGAAGGATTTATAGGTTCTATTACTATAGATTTATCTATTTTAGGAGAATTTTTTAGTGATAGTATACTAATTATTTTTATGGTACATTATTCAACCATTTTTTAATATTATAAATTTTGGAAGTCACCATGGATAGTCATTTCCTTACCCAAATGTATAAATTTAATATATTGATGGAAGGTGGAGAGGATAGTTTACATAGTAGATATTCCATGGTTGGTCCGAAAGGATGTTTTAGGTGAGGTCAAGATCAATGATAGAGAAAAAAAATTTATACATGATAGGTCCAACCATGACAGTAAAATATATATTTCCTTTTGATTCTCTTTCATCATTATCATATAATTTGATGGTGATGGTATTTGGATTCAATGATCCATTAGAGGAAATAATCTACTTGATTAATGTTAATGTGTATATTTTCAAGCCTAATCAATTATCCATAAATACCCTTTTCACTTTATGTTTGGTGAAAAAATCCTTGATATACAAAGGGAGATCATGAAAGGCGAACATGAGGCATGTTATGTTGGTCAACTATGAGTTGACGAATTGAAGGCATGTGTCTAATAAGTCCTTGGATTTGAGATACACCAATGCCCTTGTGGACTCTTGAATCCTAAAATAATTTGTACAAGATGTGCTTATGAATAGTGGATGTTTTGAGCAAATCTAAGATGTAAATTTTGTTAGATTTTTTTTCAAGATATTTGATAATGTTGTATTTTCCTTAAAGGGTAGGTAGAGGAGACCTTTGTATAATTATAATTTTTATGAATAGTTACAATAGAATATTATAGGGATTTGGATTTAATGGTTATGACATGATTATTTTTATGTTCAATGTAACCAACAACCACATCATATGAATGGGAATATTTTTTTTCTAATTGGCATTATTGGTTCAAACATTTTGATCTTGATTCATTTGTGGATGGGCTCAATCATGTTTTGGAAAGTGATATTTGTATATCCCCAGTTGATGATTATTTTATGTAGATGTTGTGTACCAAGACACCTATGTTTTAAAAAGCTTAGGACCTTGATATTTTAGCTATAATAGCTTTCACATGTTAATTGATTTTACATTTCTATTTAAAAAGATATATATATATATATATATATATATATATATATATATATATATATATATATATATATGTTTTAAATATGTTGTAGGTGAAAATGTATGTTAAATACATAAAAATAGATGTTCAATACATAAAAAATTTAGTGTTTAACATAGAGATGGGCTTTGTTTAGAGAAAAAATTATGCATGTATAATTTTTAAAAACAATTCAACACTTTTTAAGATAATATTTGAGTGATCAAATAAAATTGGATATGATTAAAAACTTAATGAATGAATATAAATGTTATAGGAAAATAATTGTCTAATATTTATAGTCACATTATTTTCCAATCAAAATATATGGTAGCATGAAATCATTATATGAGGTAGATGATAGTTTTTATACTTAAACAATTTTATCATTTTCATCATTATCCAAATAGGCTTTCACCACTATTTCATGATGAATTTCACACAATAAAATAAAATTAGATAAGGCTAAAAATTTTCATGTGTAAATAAAAATATAAGTAGAACATACTAGTTCAAGATTCATAATAAAATAAACTTTCAATTAAAAATTATGGATGCATGAAATCAATATATTATGTCAATTTGATAATTTTTGTACTTAGCCAAATAAATTATTTTGACCTAGATAATATTATTTAAGCTAAATAATATTATTTAAGGATAGAAATACTTAATTAAAATTTAAAAATATTATCTAAATATCATAAAAATTTTGAATAAAAATTTAGTGAATTTTTTTTTAAAGTGAATATTAGTTATTAAAAAAATAAAACATGCAATTTAAATGAAAATTCAATGCAAGTTTCTATATATTTTTAGTTTGGATAAAATTATAACTATAGTTAATTATTAATGTGAGATATGCATTTCTGTATTTATTCCACTTAGAGTCATTATTAATATTTTTTATTGAACCCATTATTATGAGAGAGAATTTTGGCTATTGAAATTAATAATAAATTTTGTGGATTGTTCTGCAAATTGATTTTGATGTACAAATATTGATTTTTCTCTAGAATATTGTGATATATTAAATAAGTTACATCATTATTTTATTAGTAGTCTTTTGTTTATTAATTATTATTCTTTTCATACAGTTATTTATATTGTGTTATTATTGATTTAAATGTTTTGATGTAATAATCATAATCTCCCCTTATAGATGTACAATTACAATCTCACAAATGTAAAAACCTTTGATTATATTATGATAAAGTATACTATATTTTTTTACCTTGGAATCATAGCCATGTTTTATTATTGATGTGATTATAGTATCTTGTAACAAATATCAATTCTTGATTACTTTTCTAACCTCTAATATAAGATCTAGTTTAGAAGGGTTTCATTTACTTCGGTTTAGAAAACTTCTTTTATACCCTACTCTTCCCTCTTTTTTTGTGTTTTTTATGAGATATTATTATTTTAATATAGTATTAATATAAATTTATTTTCTTTTATGTTAATTTTATTACTTGGGAAAAATTTTCTTGATGGCATGTAGGTCACATTTTTCTATTCTACCACTTGGTTAATCTAAAACCGTATACCTACAACTCATGCTTTGTAGTTATTAATCATTTATCCTAAAATGAGAGGGTAAAAAAAGTCTATGGTGTGCATAAAAACTACATAAATAAAAAATTAGTGATGGAAGGAGGGTCTCTTGTGATTAGTTTTCATCCAATACATCATCTTATTTCACTTGCTTAATAAAATCTTAAAATTAAAAAAAATATATAAAATAAAGAAAGTTAAAAATTAAAAAAATGTCTTGGCTTGGTGAATCACCCATAACATTCTAGGTATTCAACATGATTTACCAGATGATCCATTTATTTTTCTTCCTAGTTTTTAAAACAATAACAAAATAACTATTGAAGAACATCTTATTGATTGAAAATCTACTATGAATGTTTTGAATATAAAACTTAAGGATGTATCATAAATATTTTCTCCTTTTAATTTAGAGGAAAAATCTTATGATTGGTTTTTAGACTTGGAACCTAATTATAATGCTATTTGGAAGTGTTTAGAATGTTAATTTTTACTTCAATTTAGACATACTTTGTGTCTAGTAACCTCCGCTTTTGTGAGAATGTTTGTAGAAAAAAATTAGTTTTAGCTTGTGTTTAAGTTATTAAAGTGGATAATCAGTTATCATACACAAAAAGAGGTGAATTGGAGGGTCTATTCTCTTATTAATGTATTGTCTCAAATAATAAAAAATTTCAAGATCCTATAATTGTTCCAACATAAGCCTTTCAGTATGAGTAAGTTGATCATGAAACTTCTATTTTTATAAATCATGACATGATTGAATAGGAATAATAAATTTTATATGATGATGAATAAAACTACATTTTAAATCTAGAAGAGCATAATCAAGACATCCAATAATAATTAAAACAAATGTTTGTTTATTAGATGATTCAAATATTAAAGAATTGGTATTTGTTGAACATCTTACTCCAAACATGATATTCACCAAAATTTAGGTAAATAAATATCTTTTTTATGTTTGGAATAAATTTTAGGTAAATTTTTCATATACCAAATGTTTATTATGATTTTAGAATTAAGTAATATGATTATGTAGAATACATATATGCATATTGTTTTGGGTTTAAAAGAATGAAACTAAAAGAATTGTTGAAGGAATATAAAGATGTTATTACAAGTTTAAAGACTTTAAATGGAAGAATATTTCTTTTAACAAAGAGTGGGAGAAATTATACACAAGTTTCCAAACCCACCCTCCTAACTTTGTTTGGAATTAATTTTTTATATTAGAGTAGATTAATTTTTATTATTTTTAAGTTTAATTTTCATTTCAATTAATTAGTTTTAGTAAATAAGGTCATCATAATCATTCATCCACTTCACAAAATTTCTCATAGTTGATATTTGTTCACATTTATGGATATTTATGGGTTTCTCATGAGGTATTTAAAGTTTGGAATTAAGGTACATGTCATAGTTAAATTTATATTTTATTTGAATGGAATAAGATTCTCAAATTGTTGGAAATTACTTTGACATTTTTATGTAAGTTTTAGAAAGACTTCTCATTTGGAAATATTAATTACACATTTACATGCTAAAATTTAGATGAGAGATAGTAAACATGGAAATGGATATTCTTTGTCAAGTGCATATTGATAAAATAAGTTTTTAATACCTACACCCAATTAATGGTGATTTCTAACCCTCCTTCCATCAATGTTTAAAAAAAAATGGATTAAAATCATACAAATTTATAGAATAATGGTGATTCAAGTAAAATCTATTAGGGATATAGACATATGGATGAAAATTAGATGTTTTTTAGTGAAATCATAAGTATCTATATCGAAGCTATCAATGCCTGTATGGAAATAGAGCAATGCTCAGGCTTTTTTTACTATTGTTATAAAATCAATAAATCAAAATAAAACCTACAGTGTTTATCCAGATCTATATCAAAAATCTCATAATAAGGGTAAATAATATTCACAAAATCACATAATATAAAATTTTGTAATTTATAGTATGTTACATGATTATGTTTAAGCTTATTTCAATTCTCTATTTTACTTATTTCTTTACTATAAAGTTTAATTTTTTTGTGATAGTTAAACCAGGATTATTTTCTCATTAAGTCACTATTTTTTTTTTATAAACACACCCAATATTTAAAAATATTAAGACCTTGATATTTTAATTAAAATTGTTTTCACATGCTAATTAATTGTACATTGCTAGCTAAAAATATATATAATTCTTCAAATTTAAAAGGAATTTTAATATGTTTTAAAAATGTTTAAGGTGTAAAGGAATGTTAATTATATTAAAATAAGTGATCAATACATAAAAATAATTTTCAATTTTCAATAGAGAAATAAGTTTTTTATGGAGGAAGAAATGTCCAAGTATAGTTTTTAAGAAACAACTAATCAACACTTTTTGAGACAATATTTGAGAGATCAAATAAAATTGGATATGGATTAAAAAATTAATGAAGGAATATAAATTTTATATAAATATAAATTTTTAATATTTAAGTCACGTGATTTTCCAATCAAAATATATAGCCACATGAAATCACTCTACCAAATATATTTGACAGTTTTCATAACCAATTTTCTATTATTTTCACAATTATCCAATCGAGCTATCAACAATATTTCATGATGAGTTTTAAACAATAAAATAAAATTGGATATGAATAAAAATTTTAATACATAAATAAAAATATAATGAAAAAATTTGGGTTCAATATTTGTAGTAAAATAAATTTTCAATTAAAATTTATGGCTCCATAAAGTCAATATATTAGACATATTTAACAATTTTTGTGCCTAGGCAAATAAATTATCTTGACCTAAATAATATTATTTAAGGATATAAATATTTAATAAGAATTAGAAAATAGTATATAAATATCATACAAGTTTGGAAGAATAAGTTGACTAAATTTAGTTTTAAGTCAATATTAGTTGTTAAAAAACAAATAAAGCATGGAATTTGGATGAAAATTCAATACAATTTTTTATTTATTTTTAGTAGGGATAAAATTTTAAATATAGTTCACTCTTCATGTGAGATATGTAATAGTGGATTTTTTCAACTTAGATTCATTATATTAATAATTTGTATTGAACCCATTAGTGAGGAGAATTTTACCTATTGAAATTAATAATAAATTCAAAGGATTTTTATGGAAACTAATTTTGATGTGCAAATATTGATTCTTCTCCAAAAATTATGATACATTAAAGAAGTTCCATCGTTATGGTATTATTAGTATTTTATTTATGCTTGAGTACTATTTTCATATAGTTATTCATATTTTGTTGTTGTTGAATTCAATGATTTGGTATACTAATCATAATCTCCCCTTATATATGTGCAATTACAATATCACAAACATAAAAACCCTTGATTATATTATGCAAAAATATATTAGATTATTTTCCCCTTGGAATATTAAATATGTTTTATTTTTGGTGTGATTAAAATAGCTTTTAATAAATATTAGTTCCTAATTACTTGTCCAACTTCTAGTACAAGATCCAGTTTAGAAGGGTTTCATTTACTTTGGTTCACAAAATCTCTTTTCTACCCTAATCTTCTTTTTATTTTTTATTTTTTATGAGATATTATTATTTTAATATAAAATTATTATAAATATATATTATTATATGTTAATTTGATTACTTGGGTGAGTTTTCCTTGATGGAATGTAGGTCACATGCTATTATTCCACCACTTGGTTAATTTAAAACCACATACCTGCAAATCATGCCTTAGAGTAATTAATTATCAATCCTAAAATGAGAGTTTAAAAATCCGTTATATATGATGTAAATAAAAAACAAATTAATAGATGCATATTCTTCAATTTCAATATCTCCTCTATCAATTAAATCTTGAATGTATTTTTTAGCTTCATGCATCAATTAGTTAAATGTATTTTGATTTTGACAGTCAAAGTATTCATATCTTTATACCATGTAGATTTTTTTTGGATTTCATCAAATGGTTTAGTTTTTGTAAAATTTATCATGTATAAAATAAAAATACAAATTCTAATGATTCCCACATAGTAATATAGTTCCTTATTTTTATCTCCTATTTAGGTTGGCCCCTAGGAATGGTAATGTTGGAAGTACTTCATAAAACCTAAGAGTGTTTTGAATTGATAACTCTATCACCAAAAATGTATTTTTTTCTTTAAATAACTTTGGTTTTTATTGATTTAAACTACTTTTTAAATGATTTCATCAAAGGTAGTAGCACAATGAACCTATAGATAAAAATCCATTTCTTGATTGAGGTTGGCGACAAAAATGTTGGCTAATTATTTTTTAGGAACTAACCAAGGGAGATTAATAGCTAATATTATCCATGTTTGTAAGAATGAAATGAATATTTATCTATTATTTTTTTTTGGAGTTGCATAAATACATAATTGTAATTTCATGTTCAATATTTTAGGATAAGTTCTTGACATATATTTCAAATAGATATACAAATGTTGTGATGGATCCCTTATGAAGATGTATGAACAATTATAAATTTAGCCTCATATAATCTAATAGAATAATATGATTAATTAATTGTCACTGTATACAACCTATTGTAAGGACATAAATAAGTCTTCCACATGTTCTATCAAATCACTCTTTACTTTGTATTTTTTCAAACTTAAGTGGTTCAAAGTAAGGGGGAAAGGGTACTCATATAATTTAAATGTCAAAGGGATATGGGTACAACTCCTCAAATTTGAATTTCTTGTTCTGAATATGGATTTTTTATTATAGTCCTTGGAGATCATCCTTCATAGCTTGCCATTCTTAGGAAAATGACATACTTTAAGTGATGATGATGAGGGTATGATGAATTTGGGTTGTTGATTGGTACTTCATTTTTTATTGTGTTCTAAACTTTTGGATTTTTAAGGAATTATCTAGGAGGCTAAGTTTTCCAACTATTGACTTAGGTGTTGCAGTTGGACAAACATGACTTGGTTTTGATCTTGAGGATATTGTGGTGCTAGAATTGATTTTAATTTTACAAGGTTGATATGAGAGACTTTCAAATTATGGTTTTCATTGGTTGACTCTATTTTTTTTTAATTCTAGATTATTATGTTACTAAGTTTCTAGGATTGTAATATATATTAAGTTTGGACCTTATTTCAATGAAATTGATTTACTCATGAAATAAATGGATTGTAGTTGCTCAAGAATTTATGAAATATTTTGGTAGCATGTACCTATGAAGAATGATTACAATAGTTCACAAGGATATTAAACATTTATAGGCTTTTATAATGGTATGAGAATCAATATCCAATATGTGATAATCAAATATGAAGGGCAAATTTATATATTTTTAGATAAGAGGATGAACAATTGATATTAATTTGATTATATTTATAAAATTTGAGTTAGATGGATGAGATTAACTCACTTGATATAAAAATTGCATGATTTGATTTGATTTGATTTAGCATTGATTTGATTGATTGTTGATTTATTTGATTTTTCGATATGCAAGCATAAATTAGGGAGTTAAGTGATTTGATATACTAATGAGTGGAGTTGAGTTTCCATTTTTAGCAAGGAGTTGGATGAGTGATAACATAGAGTGAAACATAGTTGGGGATAATAATAATAATAATAATAATAATAATAATAATAATAATAATAATAATAATAATAATAATAATTTATTTATCTTTATTAACTATGTTCATGGAATTTGTTGGGAATTAATTAATAATGATTAATTAGCCAACTATCCATGGGGTATAATTAGTGGGATTAAATGGGGTGATGGTGTAATTAATTGATCAATGTGGTATTGTTAGTGTGAGTTATGTATTGATGATTTAATTAGGGTGGATTAATTAAGGTGTCTACAATTGGTCCTATAAAAAATGTTACAAAGAGAAGTAACATAATATTTATAATCACATTTACAAAGTACTTAGCAATATGGGGAAAAGTTACCTAAAAAACATAGAACAACTAAAATTGCTGAATTTTTTTTATATGAGAATATCATTACATGTTTTGGATTCCCACTTAGTATAATGAGTGGTTAGGGAAAATATTTTTTTAATAATACTATTGTATGTTTACTCAAATATTTCTTGATTGAACATAATCAGATTACTCCATACCATCAAATTATGAATGGAATGATAGAGTCATTTAACAAGGATTTAAAAAAAGGTATCAATGAATTTATGAAACATAGAGATTATTGTTTGGGACACAAAGATACATGCAATAATTTAGGCATATCACACCACATACAAAAGGCTAACTAAATACTACCCATTTTAGATAGTGTATGTATTTTAAACTATAATTGCTATGGAATATATCTTATCAAGATTATTAATAGTGGTAATATTAAAGTTAAATTATAAAAATTCACTACAAAAAGACTAATGGAATTGAAAAAAATTGATAATAAAATATTAGTAGCAGATTATAGTTAAAATGATGAGAAAATATACAAAAAACATGGAATGGCATGCATATTAAGGTAAAATAATTAAAAATATAGGATAAGGTATTAATTTATGATAATAATTACAAAAATTTAGACAAACTAAATATAATGAGGCTAGGTCCATACATTATTGAATAAATGTTATATTTAAAAGAAATAAAATTCACTGCAAAATGATTAATCGAAATGAAAAAAATTGATAATAAAATATTATTAGTAAATTATAGTTAAAATTAGGAAAAAACATAAAAAAACATGTAATGGCATGTATATTAAGGTAAAATAATTCCAAATATAGGATAAGGTATTAATTTATGATAAAAAAATATAGAAATTTGGGAAAACTAAAGATAATGAGGCTAGGGCCATACATTATTGAAAAAATATTATATTTAAGAGAAATAAAATTGAAAACACTTATTATAACATTGAGGAAAGGATTTTTTAATGATTATCATTTAAAAATATACATTTGCATAATATTATGGTGAAATGCAGTAAGAAATTATTGATCAGATAAAAGGTAAGATTATCTTATAAATCCAATCATGTGAGCTGAGAAAGGATACTCTAGTAATTTATGCCATATGTCCTTTTTTTTTTGTTTTTGATCATGTTACCCTTATAAAATTATTTTAGGATAAAATTTAAAATAAAAACTAAGATGTGAGGAAAAAAGTGGAAAATATAAAAACAATCTTAGAAAAAATGGAAAATAGAAAAATAATTTTGAATGTGTGTGTGTGTGTGTGTGTGTGTGTGTGTGTGTGTGTGTGTGTGTGTGTGTGTGTGTGTGTGTGTGTGTGTGTGTAATGTTAGAAAATAAAGAGACCCCAAGGAAAAAATACATAGGTAAGAAGATATAAGGATTTAAATAGTATTGCATAAGAATGAGAAAGATAAAATTGAAGAGTAAAGGCTCATTTTAATTTTTAAAAAAATGTAGATATGTTTGTTTCCAGATAATGACAAAACTCGTATATTAGTTTATATAAAAACATAACTAAATTAAAGATAATTGGGTGGTTGGTGTGAAATGATATAATAATTAATACAATAAAATGATTATGTAATCTAACTAATAATGAAATGATGATGTAATATATATGAAAAAAAGTAAATGAAGAGAAAAAAGGAATATTGTTAAGGAAAAAAAAGAGGACGGTAAGTGAAAATGGTCAGTAATAACAAATGAATATAAAAATAGTTGTTTTACCCACCATGGTTAATAACTATATTAAGGAAGATATAAATTAAGGGTTTTACCTAATAGGTAAACTATTAATCCCTATGATAATTACATTCTATTAAAATTTATTTTGAATAACATATATAATGTAAAAGAGTTCTTAGATATTGTTAATATGAGATGGAGTTTACATAGACTATTAGCACAAAAAATATCTAATGATCATAATATAAAGACACTATATGAATTCTTAGCTCCTATATCCTTATGGAGAATTTTCAAGTGTTCATGTCATGGTATCATTGATCTATAGAGTGAGATATGATGATTATGATGATGTAGCATAATCCCCAAACCTAATAATTCAAGTGTATGATGGATAATAACATAATTCCTAAGATACAACTAGATGTTTGTAGCCGATTTCCCTATTTTAGACTCATGGATAGTACCAATAGGGTATTTTTAATTAGGGCACATGAATTTTTATTTTATTTATATCAAATATACCTCATTACACTAGTGGTAATCCATAAAATGACATGATTGATGAACCAAGACCACAACACCCATAAGTACAATAATAATAAATTAGTAATTAAAAAATTATTAGGAGCACTCACATAAATAATTCCAAATTTATTCACCCTCTCTATTAAATGAATTAGGAACCCTAAGGTTCACTACACCATAAAATCAATTGTATGATAGGTATATTATACTCATTAGGATAATTTAACTATTTCATGAAGAATTAAAATTTCCTAAGATATTGTTAACATTTCCATGTAGTATGACTTGGATATTACACTCTAAAATAAATACCAAGACAACCTCTATAACATAAAAAAGGTACATATGACTCAGGTATGGCTATCTCCTACTATTTTTAGATATGTAATTACAAAAAATCATTTCATGAAACCAAGGGTTAGCTCAATGGGATACCAATACCCCTATAAGATAAAAAATAAAAACCATATTATATTCCATATAGTTGGGAGAGGGGAGATAATAAATTTCATGAAATGGGAGAAAATGATTAGAAATGTGGTGGTTGAAAGGTTTATAATTTATCAAGAAATAGTTCAAAATTATTTTACTGAGTAAAAATTTATTATTGGTGTTGATAATATTTATATCAAACCCTTTGATAATAAAGATACACCATTCATCCATACCTTATGAGGTCATTGATGACCAAATTGAGATAGTCATCAAAGGAGCTACAAGGTTACCACAAGATTCCTGTATAGCTCAATTTATGATGAAGGTTAGGTGTTGTTCCCAACTAACTAAAGAAGATGTACATGCTCCAACAGAAGAAGTTTTTTTAGTCAAACTATAATAAACATGATAGGTACATGTATTTATACTCCCAATACATATAGTGCCACATCACATGATCATGGTGGTTGTATAAATAAACACCGACATCAAGAATACAAATTTAGAAATAAGAGGAGGATACTAATAATTTTGTAGTCAAATAATACACTATAGGTCAGATACCTAAGTAATAATAAATGGGTTCCAAGGTCACTCCCTCATATTATTTTATGTAAAATAAACTAAACTAGTGGATGGGACATCCTATGGGAAAAAAATAAAAATACAAATGAAGGAAGAAAAAGAGGTTTCTACTACCTCACTTATGGTATACTTAGGAGATTACTTATTTCAAATGAGTGAAAAGAAATTAAAATGAATACCCTCACCCCAAAACACAAGTAAGGGTGAGAAATAATAGAAGGTGGTTAAGACAAAAAATATGGGGACCAAAATACTAGTCTCATACTCAAAAGCAAAGTCATCAAGAGAAGAAAAAGAAGAATAAAATATAAGTGAGGAAAACAATAACATAGTATATGTACTTTATATGGAGACACTACTATGAATATGAAAAAATAAAAATAATATGCCATGTTTAGTTAAAATATATGATAATGTAAATGTGGAAGGATAACATAAGATAGTAAGAGCAATTTTGGATAATACATAGTTAAGTCCATCCACTTTAGTTGAAATAATATGGGGATACATATATAATAATATGAAATATAAATAAAAACACAAGATAAAGGTAGATAATCTCATTAAATGAAAAAATATTGAGAAGAGGCATTGAATAAGGTAGTGTAAGAAATAAATATATCTCCCAAGGATAAGGAGATACTAAGATAAATTCAACATATATAACTAAGGACTAAACAAAAAATGATCTGGTAGCATAAAATATAGAATAAAAAATAGTTCTAATCATTGAAATAATTATAAGATACCAAAATACAACAAATAAATAAAGTAGAGAAAGAACTAGAAGAGGAAGAGAGAAATATACATGAAATTATAGAGCTTGATACCAAGTAGGTCAAACAAATCCTAGAAAAATAATGGTTAGGGTGAATATTATAATATTCAAATTTATCCTATCATATAATATATTTTTTGACTATTCTTTGACTCATTTCATGAGGACCATATATTCATTTACATGCAAATGAATCAAATTCTCCTACTTAAAATCTATCTAAATTTTTAATGTGAAACCAGTCCTTGGAACTTTGAGAAATTCCAATAATGTAGTGTATTAAAAATAATTACCATTGAATAAATATTAAGTATCCATTTTTTTAATATAAACATTTTAACTATCACATCAACTTAGTTAGAGGTTATATTTTCACCTAAAGTTTATGGTTAATGTCCCATCAACATTATTGATTCTGATGACAAACAAAACTAATGAAATCAACCTAAAAATGAAAACTTATAATTTTACTCTTAGTATCATTGATTTATTACCTCCTACCTCATGGCCCTAATCTATCAAGATTTTTTTGGATGAAATATCCACAACCATTATTTTTCTAATGAAATATCCTATTATTGACATTTTTATTTCTATAAACATTATGGTTGAATCCCTTCATGTGGATCTCATCACCCCAAATTATGATAATGGATACATGTTAGGTGACCCTTAGTTTTTTGGTTACATACAATAAAACATATTAAAATATTATGTTACCAATCCTCCCTTAAACAATCAAACAACCAAGCATATTTTAACTCTAGTATTAACATAATTATTCTTTGTTTCTCTAACATGGATGATACTTTATTTCCTTTTTATCTTCCTAATGGAATAATCGATTATTCAAATATTTATTTAGTTTATTTTATTTAGTATCCCACTATTGTTCCTTTTGAGATGTTGGATTTCACACCATGTTATACAACACTAAGACTCTAGATGTAAGTTTTATGACATCATCATTTGACATATTTTTTTACATTTTATAATGTCCACAGTAATTTATTTTATATCTTTAGAGAATATTAGATAAATTTAGAGCAAAAAAAGTTACAAGTCTAAGTCCCTCTAATGGATAGTCAACCACCAAGTTCATCTACCCCATTGAGTAATTTGTTTGGCTTGCATGGGACTAATAATCATTTTATAATGGATTTTTGAGCCTTTTTACATCATTTAGATATGTTTAATAATAAGTCACCACCTTCATCTCTAAAGCCCCCAAAGTAAAATACCCCACATATCCTAAATCAATGGGAGAGTTATTATCTTTGGCATGAGTTTTAAATTCAATCACAATTGAGTGTAGCTCATATAAAAAACATATCCATAGTTTTTAGAGACATGGTCACCAATATCCTTCATGACAGTCACATCATTTTCATATGATAGAGGAAAACCCTCCTCTATAAATAGGACATTATCTCAAGATAGAGGATTTTATTCTCCTTGTACTTCATTCACAGCAAGAGGATCAACATCCTCTAAGTTTTAACACATATACTTTCTATGTTCAATCCATTTAAAATGTTTTCCTAACTCATATTTTAGAGAGGATCAAAGAGACCATGGTTAAGGCTCACTATCAGTTATAATGCAAGATATATGATGTTTTTGATGATACATGTAATGATATTTTGATAAATTTGTGAGTATTAATATATTTACTATATATTTTATATCATATTTAATCATTTTTTAGATATTATTTCACTATATTTAACATTTGATTATTTCTCATTTTATAATTTTCATGTATCATGTTATTTACTTTAATACACTTTACTTCTTAGTATGTTTTCTCCATCTTGGGTATATTCAACCATTGCATCCTTTGTGATTATTTGGTATATTTATATTTTCATGTATCTCCCTCTTGGGTTTATTCATCCATTACATACTTTTTTATTATTTAATATCTTTATTTTTCATGTATTTCCCTCTTAGGTTTATTTATCCATTACATCTTTTCTAGTCATTTGGTAGATTTAATATTTATAGTCTTCCCCTCTTGGATTTATTTTGACATTGCATCATTTATGATTATTTAGTATATTCTCTTTATAGTCTTTCCATATTAGGTTTACTCATGAGCCAATTTTTCCTTTGTGATTATTTAGTATCTTTATATTTCCTAGTGTCTCCCCCTAATGGGTTTATCCTTTACCTCATGGGGTTTACCGATATATATTTACTTATTCCAAACCTATCATATGGTTACATGAATTATCAAGTGATGTCTCTACTTCAATTTATACACCTACCACTTTGGGTTGATCCTCACCTTTATACACTTATTATGTTATTTTAATCAAATCTGTATATACTTACAATCCTTTAATGCCTAGTATTTATATAAAAATATCCCCTCTTGTGGAAAACTACTAACATATATTTAACATATCACCTTAAATATTTTAGACCCCTCATAGCCCACATATTTCAATTTATTATATTTCACTTGAGGCAAAATTAGTTCATATATGTGATTTCACTCTCTTATAAAGTGTAGGTCTAAGAGTACCTAAGCATGTTTGTTCCTAGGTTATTATATTTAGTATCTACATGTAATAAATCTTGTGTTGATGATCTTAATCACTCTTTGTTTTCATTTTGAATTTCTTAGGAGGAAAATATAAAAATATAAAAGAATTCTGAATTTAAATATATCAATGTAAAGTAAAAATCAAGAGAAAAAGAGAAGAAATTTTAAAAGGTAAAATATCTTTCATAAGTCAAAACCACTAAAAGACATGATCATATCATTGAAACACCCCTATCACAGTTGATGTTGAAAATACATATTTTTCCTTATAGAAAATATCGATCTTTATTAGAGTGTGGTAGGCCATTAGACTATAGAAGAAATTATTTTAGTATATATTATTAGTTCCACTTACCTTTTCATGTAAGTACACAATAATCGTAGTTGACCTATAACTTTGTCAAGGTCTTAAGGAATAAGTAAATATTGTGTAAAAATAGTAACCATTTGATTTTCATGAATATAGCTTTAATGTAATGATATTTATATATAAATT